>JARHVA010006728.1:0-70000 GCA_037957365.1 Torreya grandis | reverse complement strand
AAAAGAATAACAAAAAAGTTTTGTTAGTAGGTAATAATGTTAATTGTGGATCAAATTATATATATTATAGGATATATAATATGATCATATAAACATAAAGAATACACATATAATAAAACATATGTCCTCCTAAATGCATATAGCTTATATTTATAAAATAGGTAGCATGCCTATAGTTAGAGTAGTGGCTTATACGTTAAGTCATTAAATATTGAAGGATAGGGGACTATAACTATACGAATGTAGCCTAAATTCCCAAAATGATGAATAAGTGAATGTTCATTAATCTTTATAAAAATTGTGAATGATGGTTATATTGAGCATTATGAACTTTATGTTATGAAAATGTTAATTTTGTGCTTATAATTTACTAAAAGAAAATACACTCTTGGAATCAATTGTATTATACCCATATGGTAAATAATCTTGCTAGTCATCAATATTGTTTATGAGATAAATAATATAAATGAGGTTCATTCATATATTTTAAGGACTAAATGTATGTATAGTAATTATTTTTGAAATTAGCATATGTTTTGTACTTGTTAATAAAAATATTTACATAAACCTATTGGTTAAAAATAAGTGTTAACCAAATATATAATTGATTACTCTTATTAAGCAGTGAAATGAACTTTACCAACTTAGTTAGCATCACCAATGCCAGATGAAGTTAATCTGATCAAGTGGTGTGTATGAATTTGAATGACCCTAAAAATTATATGTTATTTGAGAATATTGGCAAAAGTAATGTTTAGATAGACATTGAAATTTCATTTGTATGATTTACATTCTTTTGTGATATCATGTTATAACATATTTATTTATGGTACACATCATGTAGTAGGAATCTTAAAACACATCGGGTAATAGCATGTCTCTCTAGATTCCCACAACATCACTATCTACCCATCCATAAAGGGAGGCTAATTATATATTTTGGGGATTATGCAAGAGATATATGGTATGTGGTTAGTTTGGAAAAGTTCTTGGATGATGTTCTCTCTCCCCACTATAGTACTTGGAGACTACACTTGAGATTATCATAGATAAAGGAGTTAGTGTGACTCAAGCTTTATGGAGCATTGTAACTATTATTGTAATTATATATTGAGGAAATATGCATGATGTAAATGTAATTGATTATTATACATTGATATCATAAAATATATTATTACTCCATCAATGGCTGGATTTTATTATGATTACTTTCCTTATGCAATTATGTTTATTTACATAAGTTGCTAGTGATCGGTAAATATAGTTGTTCATGTTTAATTAATTTTGATATGATTAGCTAATTATGTTTAAAATAACTAATTATATTCTCATGGTTTAATCTAATGAAATAATAAATGTTGAGTAAATATTTTTTTAAAATTATTGCATTATTCTAGAAAATCCCTTTAGGGATGTTACACCACTATCATGGTTTTCTCCTTGAAAAGTTAGACCTGTTCTTGGTTAATGCATGAAAATGGTTTATAATTATCTCTTAAAGGTATATTAACCTTTGAAACATCAAATTAAACCCAAATTTTTAATGTTCATGTTGGTACTTTCAATAAATGTCATGTTTCTACTATTTTGGGCATGACAGTCATGGTTTGTTGGAGTTGTGAGGTATTTCTAGTTTGAATTTTCCTAAAAAAAAAATTTAATGATGTTTCAAACCTCATAAAAACTCAAAAATACATCCTACACCATCTCCAAAAAATATTCATATGCTAATATGAGTAGAATGTGCAGGTATAGGTCTATAGGGTTAAGGGAGTGTGAGGTTGAGCATGTCTGAAACTTTTGAAGAGTTTTGGGATTGATAAGGAATATAACTAATATGATACAATTTTTTACCAGTCCCTCAAACTTTATCACATGTTCCACTAGTTTCATTCAATCCAAAACTGGCCTTCTTATACTAATCCAAACACACAGTCCTAAGGTGAGAGAAATACAGTCTTGTACATAAGCAAATCTAAGTTTTGGCGAGTAATAATTTATGAAGACAAGTTTGATATAATCAACAAAGGTTTATATGAAAATTATAAATCAATCAATAAGTTTACATGTCCTCCAATATAATTATCGATATCAAGTTACAAAAGACATCAAGCGTGAAGGTCATTAACCCCAATATTCTTGAGTAAGGGCTTTAAACATTAAAGAAGCAAGTTACAGGCCTATGAGTAATATCTAGGTATTAATTCATTATTGAGGAGTCAATATTGGTTATCAAACTCAATATCCTTCATGTTCATGTATGATATACATGACAAAGGAGGAATGCAATCATGCACCTACATGTGGACTGTACAAGTGTGTAGGAAAGATTGAGAGACTCCTAAAAAATTTATATTTTATTAGTTCAAAATGGTCTTAAAAAAATTAAAATAAATCTCACATTTATTCTAAAACCATTTAATATCATCAATGCTTGAGAGATAAATCCTTTGTCCAGTTTGAAGTAAGGGTTAAGTCTAGAATAGGCACCTGCAAGCTTGTACACAAAGAATGTGTAGAAAGAGGCAAGTTTGTGTTTAATATGAGATTTGAAAGATAAAGTAGAGTGTAAAAGGTAATTAAAAAGTTCAAATAATGTTTATATCTCTTATAATGAGGGGAAACCATAAGTTTGAGCCAAAATCTTTTGAGGAAAGTATATTAGGCCTACATAGACCTAAAAGATCAACATTATCATTGAAATTTGATATTTAAGAAAGCAATGAGAAGGATTGGTTTATTATTTTTATAAATAGTATAAAACACCCTAAGAGATCATTGGGTTATTTTTTAAATCCTGCATCAACCTCTTTCAATATAGATTGTAATCAAGTAAGTTTGAAGTCAAAATCAATGCTACAAGCTTGTTACAGGTGCAGAATGAAGGGAAGACACATGTTTTGTATTGAATGGGATATTAATTTTTTGATATATGAGAGACACCTTGAGAATTATGTAAATAATTATTATAATCTTTGTCATGAATTTAAATCATCAAAATACACCATTAGGGTCAAAGTTGCTATAATGCTCACAAACCCTAGGCATAAGCTAATCAGGTGTCAAGAATGTTTGAAGGGTAAAATGGCTTAAAATATATATTTAGAACTTATATGGTAGGAATAAATCATATATGAATCATTTAAAACCAAAAAAATCATAAATAAGCTTTCTTTCTCAAATAGTCAACACGACCATTCACCTACACACCTATATAGTCAATAAGGTTATCTTGATCACATTGGAAGTTGGCTAAGGAAGTGCATGGTAAAAAATGAATTTAGGAGAGGTTGATAGGGTATATTCCCTATAATTTCATAGCATTTATCATTTCATCAAATTCATAAACTTTATGAATGATTTATAATAAGATAAGAAGTTTAAAACTACCAATAAATCCTTGAGGAGTTCAATGATTGAGAATGTTAGTTTAAATGGTCCTAATGACCTCCAAATGTCTTATAATTACCTTTTTGATGTACACATATATTATAGGCTCATTTTAGAATCATTTTTTGGCATGTGGGAATCAAATAAAACATATAATCGAGGCTTCTCCAAATCTTTTGATAGTAGGTTGTGAAGACTCTTTTGAAGATGGTTGATAAGCTCAGATAGAGATGTTATGATATTCTATAAATCCTAGATGAATTTTAAAATATTTTCATTGAAAGAGTCTACCAAGATCTATGAATATCATTCAATAAATCATTTTCAATTTCTATAGAGAGAGCTCCAAAATTCCAAGAGAGGAACAATATGCATTAACCTATCTATTACAAAATGTGAATGATTCGATTAACCTTCCAAAAAGGAAAAGTGGGGTACATATAGAGAAAATTAGGGAAACATGAGGAAGCCTCTAATTTTATTAATTAAATAATTAAAATTAAATAAAATTAGCCTATGGACCCTTTATAACTAACCTAAGGAATCTTAAATACATAGAAAGGTCATACAGCCATGTAGGCAAAACCCAGTGGGAAAAAGTACTACACTAACACCCCCACTTAAGCATAGCTTAGGTTAGATGAGAATTGGGTCTCGACATTGAAATCCTGATGAGATACCCAAGTATATAGTGATGAACCTCCATATGAGGAAGAAGAAGGTGGAGCAACCCTAACCCCAATGAGAGCTCACAGATGAAAAAATTTACTCTATATGAAAGGCTTAGTAATAATATATACAATATGTTCTGATGTTGGACACTATCAAAGATCAATGACTTTCTCATTGATAAGCTCCCTAATAAAATGCATGTCAATCTCTATGTGCTTAGTCCTTTGATGGAGAATTAGATTCCTACATATCTGGATAGTGCTTTAGTTTTCATAGTAGATGATTGTTGGCTTATAAAATTGGACACCAAACTCAGTGAAAATCCCCTAAAGATAGATTACATTAGTAGTGGCATTGATAACCCCTTTATATTCTGCCTCTATGGATGATAAAGCAATTTCATGTTGCTTCTTACTTGACCAACTTATTGGACCTGAACCAAGTGAGAAACTATAGCCTAAAGTGAACTTTTGACTCTAAATATCTCCAGCCCAATCTAAATCTATGTATCTAATAAAATCAACCTCTATTCCTACTCCATAGTATATCTCATACTTATGTAAACCCTAAATGTAGTGAAGAATATAATTTGCTACTTTTCAGTGCAAATCATGTGGCTCTTACATAATCCAGGAGATCAAACCAACTACATAAGATATGTCAGGTCTAGTGTGTTTGAGATAGATAAGACTACCCACAAGTCGTTGATATGGAGTTACATCAATGAGTGGTGTAGGACAATCAGCCTCAAGTTTCACTCCAGACAAGAAGGGAGTAGGATCTGGCTTACAATAAACCATGTTAAACCTCACAATTAAATCAAGAGAATACTGGGATTATGATAAAGTTATCCCAAAATTTGATTGAATGATTTTAATCCTAAGAAAGTAGTGCAACAATCCCATGTTTGTCATTGAAAATATGTCTGATGGTTTAGTTTTCACTACTGAGATGGATGACCATGAGATCCTTGTAATTTTTAATTCATCCACATAGAGAACTAGAATTAATAGAGAATCATCTTACTACAATATGTAGACATTTAGATCTGAGTAGCATCTAGGGAACCTAACTATGAGGAGAAAGGAGTCCATCTTAGCATACCATGCTTGAGGGGCTTGTTTGAGTCCATAAATAGATTTCTTGAGTCTACAGACCAAAGAGGTATCTTCCACAAATATTTGTGGTTTTCCATAAATATCTCTTCCTTAAGGTCAGCATGTATAAAATCACTCTTTACATCTATTTGGTGAACATCCCACTAATGTGTGGTTGTGATGGCTAGAGTGAGTATTATAGGTGTCATCTTTGCTATAAGAGCAAATGTCTTAGTGTAGTCTATACCAAGCACCTAAGAAAACCCCTTTGAAACTATATGAGCTTTTTAATTATCAACTAAGCCATCTACACCATACTTGGTCCAATAAACCCATTTACATTGGACCAATTTTCTTCTTTTAGGAAGAGGGACCAAGTCCCATGCTTTGTTCTTGATTAGAGAACTGTACTCTTCCTACATAGTAGAATCCTATTTTATAATGTCAGATGCCTTATGAAATGTTTATGGATCTAAGAAACTAGAAAAGTAGGCATGTGATGTCCCCTAAAACTATGGTCATGTCTTCCTTATATTTGATGGATTTCTAACCCATCCTCCAACACTTTGAAGTCTCTATCTAGCCCAAATCAGACTAGAATTGTATGAGATTGGATAATTAAGAGGTGAGTCCTCATCATATGCATTGTGAGTGTGAGATAGAGGAGAAAAATCCTCATCACTACTCTCATCACTTGAACTTGAAGAAGAAGAAGAGTCATCTTCACCATCAGGAGGATCTTGAGGTGGATCTATGTCACTGTCTGAAGTGGAATCAATGCCTAGTGAAACTTTTGAAGAGTTTGGAGTGTCAGGATTGTGTTCAAGTGGGCTCTCACAAAACTTGGCACTCTTTTCAATGATCAACTCATTAGTTTTAGGATGGAGAAGCCTATATCCCTTAACACCCTCTACATACACCATAAAGATGTAAGATTGACTATGAGGGTCCATTGCCTTGTGTTTCTTCTTGGGAAAATAGGACATTGTTGGTGATCCAAACACTCAAAAGTGATCTACTATGGGTTTGTGACCATCCTAAGCTTTAAAAGGAGTGATTCCCTTCAAGGCTTTGTGTACAAATTGGTTCTGAATGTAACATTCATAGTTGATTGCTTTGGCCCAATATTGAGGAGCAAGAGACTTTGATTGAAGCATGTAGTTTTCCACTTCCTTCAAGGTACAATTATTGCATTCAAACACACCATTATATTGAGGACTATATGGAATTATGCGTTGTATCTAAATCCCCTCTGATATGCAAAATTTCTCAAACCTATTATTGACATACTCTTTTCCATTATCAATCCTTAAGATTTTGATGGAACATTCTAACTACTTCTCCACAAGTGCCTTAAAGTCCTTAAAGTGATCAAAGACCTTAGACTTATTTTTGATTAAAAACACCTAGGTGTACCTCAAAAATTCATCAATGAATATGAGCATGTATCTTATCTTATTGAATGAAGGTTTTGGAAATTGTCCTGCTACGTCACTGTGGACTATCTCTAGCTTTTGTTTGGATTTCCTTGCTTTACCTTTGTCATATTTATCTTCTAGATGCTTACCAAGAATGAAACCATTGCATAGGCCATCCTATAATTTGAATTTAGGTAATCCTAAAACCATGTCATTAAGATTGAGTTTCTCTAGGTAATGGTAGTTTAAATGGCTAAACTATTCATACCATAGTTTGCTCACTCCATCTACATGAGTAAACAGTGCAACTAAGGGCTAATTTGGGGCAAATTGTGAGAAGGTATACAACCTAGACTAATGAGTGGCCTTCCCATAAGCTATTGTGGTGTCACTATGTATCTCTTTGATGACCATTGAATTAGGTGTGAACTCAACTCGCTTCCCTGCACCTATGTGACTGATTTGATATATTGATAAAATATTGGTGGATAGTAAAAGAACACACAAAACATCACTAAAGGTCCTATCACTTACTTATGATGATATTTTACCACTGAATTCTACCAAAGTGTCATCACCCATGAGAATTGAAGGCCTACAACATGGCTCTATTTCTAAAAATAGATCCTCTGAGAAGGTTATGTGATAGGAAGCATCCGAGTCAACAACCAAAGTCAAAGGCTAAGAAGCTACTGCAACAAGTACCTTGCCCTTGTTTTTACCCTTTTTGATGTCTTTACCTTTTGCAAAATCTTGTGTTGATGTGTTCTTAGATGAGGATTTAGGATCACTGATGTTGTTCTTCTCAAGCATCTTAGTCAAGGTGTCAATCTTCTTTTTCATGCATTGAGATTCATCATGCCCAAGTTTCTTACAAAAGTTGCATTTGAATTTTTCCTTCTTAGTTTTCTCACTTGAGGAGGAATCATTTGATGATGCCTTATGCTTGACATCTAATTTCTGATTCTTCTTATGCTCATGATCAAGTTTGGACTATTTCTTCTCCTATTTACCACTTTTAGAAGGCTTCTTTTTATCCTAATTGATAATCAAGTCATGTGATTTTGAAGACTTCAGTGCACCCATTTGAACGAATTTATCTTCCTCCTGAGTTAGATCTGTAACAAACTAATCAAATGATAGCATTTTCTAAGTGGATCCAAGTGCATGTTTGGTAGCATGAAATGTAGAGACAAAAATTGAATAGTCATGACCCAATTTTGCAACCATGGATATAATCAATTAGTTATTTATTTTCTCAATGACACATTATTTCAACTACAATCTTAGTGATTTAAACTTTGTAAATAAGTCTTGTAGCATATCATAGTCACCTGGTTTCAATGTGATGAACTCATTCTCTAGATCATGGCCCCTCATGATGTCTTGTACCCCAAAAATCTTGTCTAAGATTTTCCAAACTTTGTTCAAAGTTTTTGCAGATTCAACATGAAACAAGAGGTCGAGAGACATTGACAAACATAGAAACCCATAGGCCTCATTACATCTATTTTACTACTTAATCTTTTTTGCATCTATAGATGGCTCAATTTACTCACCCATAGTAATCCAATAGAGTCTTTTACCTCTCAAAGTGAGTTGCATTTTAGACTTCCATTCTATATAGTTAAATAGAATGAGTGGTTTGATGTTTAGATCCATTAGTGCAGATTAGAATGAGATAAATTGTATAATTGAAATGAATTAAAAAAATATAAATAACATAGTATAAGTACCCCATAAACTATAAATAATACCCCCTAAGGTTACAATTCACATATGCTCAGTCTTGGACATCAGACACAACCAAGAATGCATCTATGAGCAATCAATGTGAGAAAGTATGAGATGGACACCGGGAACTACTGATAATGCATCCAAGAGGAAAGGTACAAAGGTTTGAAGATATTTTTAAGCTATTACACCATGTAAAAAATAGATTTAATAAAATTCTTGAAACAATGTCACCAATGCATAGAGCTCAAGAAAATATGCACTTTCAAAAAAAATGACACCCAAAAAGGAGCTACAGATTGAAAGTTATAACACTTGCTAGTTATAACTCCCACATATTCATGGACCCTTTCCAAAAGTGGAAATACTTTTTCAAGGATTCTAAAAAAGGAAATAACTTAACTTTATTTAGTCATTACCTTTCACTTAAAATTTGATGCCTCCTTGAATGTCACACAGGTTTATGCAACTGCTTTACTTTGGGTTCATGCAACTACATTACTTACACATCCAAAAATACAAAAAAGGAAAGAATTTAAATCTATTTATTCATTACCTTTCACCTAAAATTTTACACCTCCTTGAACATCACATAGGTTTATGTAACTACTTTACTTCGAGTTCATACAACTACATTACTTATAAAAAGTTATAAGTAGTTGACCCTGAGAAACTTGATTACTTCTCTTAAGTGTATTTTGGTTTCTTTGAACTAATTTACTTATAAATTAAATGAGTAATCACCTTTAGAAAACTTGGATTAGTCTTCCTCAGTGCATTTTAGGTTCTTTAACTTGCATGACTTATTACTTATAAAGCAAGTAATGAGTAATAAGTAGTCCACCTTGAAAAACTTGGATTGGTCTCCCTTAGTGTAAATTGAGTTATTCAACCTACTTTACTTATAAAGTAAATAAGTAATAAGTAATCGACCTTGGCAAACCTGATTGGGTCTACCCTAGTACAAATTGGGTTCTTCAACTTACTTTACTTATAAAGTAAATAAGTAATAAGTAATCAACCTTGGCAAACCTAAATGGGTCTACCCTAGTACAAATTAGTTTCTTAGAGAAGTAAGACTACCTTGAAAGCTCAAATTATTCTAGTAGTAAGTTGTCACGTTGGAGAAATTTGATTACTTCAAGTTGTTGATCTGTAGAAACTCAAAATGGTCTGTGGGAAAGTAATCACATTAGAGAAACCTGATTACTTCAAGTAAACACCTAGGAGAAACCCAAAATGGTCTATGGGCTTAAGTAATCGACCCCAGAGAACCTAATTTTGTCTATAGAGTGTAGATCAGATTTTACAGGGGTGATTACTTGGTTCATACGGGCATCGTACCAGTTAGAAGAAATGAATTTTTTGAAAAAACTAAGAATAACCCATTTTAGATCTCAAAATATCCAAAAAAATATATGCAAATGGATTTTTCATCAAAGGACTTTTGAAATGAGTTTTGAGGTAGATTAAGAAAACACCTCCAAGGTCAAAAATGGTGGCCAAGACAGAAGAAAAACCAACAAGGTGAATGCATGGAGGATCTTACCAGGGAGCCTGATGCATGAGACTGTCAAGATAGCTTTGATACCATGAGTGTGCCAAGATCTCTGAATAGCATTAAATAATTAATGTCAATTCCTATAGAGAGAGTTCCAAAATTCCAAGAGAGGAGAAATATGCATTAACATGTCTATTACAAAATGTGAATGAGATGATTAACCTTCCAAAAAGGAAAAGTGAGGTACATATAGAGAAAACTAGGGAAACATGAGGAAGACTCTAATTTTATTAATTAACTAATTAAAATAAAATAAAATTAGCATATAGACCCTTTATAACTAACTGAGGAAGCTTAAATACATAGAAAGGCCATACGACCATGTAGGCAAAACATAGTGGGAAAAAGCACTATGCTAACAATCATGATAACCTTCAAGTAAATATTAGATTTAATATGAGAGATAGGATGGTTTTAATCACATTATTTAGATGAAAAAACTTTGACATGAATTCTTAGGACCTAACAATAAGGAGCATAGTATGAGAAGGTTTAAATCTTGAATCTCATTATAACTAAGATAGGAGATGCATTGAAAGAGTCAAGAATGGTGTAGAAATATTCCAAGGATTTAAAGTAGGCCATGTGTCAAACCAAAAAATTATAACTTATCCAACCAAGAAAGTATAGTTTCAAGTGAAGAAAGATGAGTCATAGAAGATGAGGATCCACTTCTATGCCACCTCTTATGAGGCAATTATAAGGCCAAACTAAAACATGTTGAAGATAAATGATAGGACTAGTTCTCCATCTTTTTTGGCATTAAAACTAGTTTTTTTATAGATGACAGTCATGATGGGATTTATCCACTCCCTCTGCTTTTTTTTCTTCCCCTTTTTTCTATAAAATTTTTATTAAATGGAATTGTAAAGGATCCTCCATGTTAGTATGGTGAATCCCTAATAAAATGTATACTTTTGGTTACTTTTGAAGTGAATGCAAACTAATTTTTCCTTCTTCATCTCACATTTAGTGTGTTCATGGTGAATTGTTGATTAATGCTATTGTTGATATTCAATCTCCTTGTATTTGTCCTCTTCATTCTCATCTCTTTGTGATTAATTTATCTCTTACATGTCATATGGTGTGTATCAAGTGGTTATGCAATGACTAAGTGTAGAAAACCTTCATTAGTACCTTATTCTAGGCCTCTTGATTATCCTTCTTAGTCAATGTATCATCTACAATAGCCATATTGAAACATTTATGTTAGAGGTTTGTTTAAATTTGTGCAACTATTTTAAGTCTTGTTTAGATTTTTTATCAACTAATAGACCATAGTTGGATACCTATGTTAGGGTGTGGAGCTAAAATCTTCACCAAAGGAGCACATTTGATAGTTGCAGGTTTACACAGTCACCGACATCAGTCAAGAGTGACCGACATCGGTCAGGAGCGACCGACGTCGGTTAGGAACAGTGCAGGAGATGTCAACGTCGGCAGGTATCGACCGACGTCAGTCACAGGCAAACAGGCAGGAACCGATGTCGGTTACCTGTGCGTCCAGAAAGCTATTTCCGAGGATAGAACCGAGTGTTTGAATGATGAGTTTAAGTCTTAGTCTTAAGTTTGCATCTCTATTATTAGTAAGACTGTATTTAGAGCCCTTGTTCAAGAGGCAGAACTGTTGGTTGTAAGTGCATGCTCAAGTTTACTAATTCTATATGTAGGATTAGATCTTCTTAGCTTAGTAGACAATGTGAATGTTGAAGAACAGTACAGAGTTGAATCATTCCAAGGTGTTGGAGTTGATTGTACTTGAGAGAGATAGCTCTTGAGGGAAAGAGATCTAGAGAGAGATCTGTACATCTGAGAGAGGTGTGGAAGAAATGTGTTTCTTCAATTGTATTCCTTTTGTAAAGAGTTTAATACAAGTTTTCAGGGTGGTTTCTTGTATCTCTTGTTCTTTGCTATTATATGAATCTAGTGACTTATCTATCTGATTTATTTCTGCATTTATTGCTTTCATAAGTGTAATCATATTGTTGGTTGATCACCAACAAGTGGTATCAGAGCTCAGGTTCACTAACAGGTGGTTCAGATCTGTGTAGTGTGTATTGATTACAGGTTACTCACAGGGATTTCTGTTTGAGTGGGAGAAGCAATGGTAGAAGAAAGTGAGTTGAGAATGGAGAAGTTTAATGGCAAAAATTATCAACATTGGAGAATGCAGATAGAGGATTATCTGTATCAAAAAGACCTATACTTACCGTTAGGTGGGATTGTAAATAAGCCCACAGACATGGATGATGAAGAATGGGAAGTTCTTGACAGAAAGGCTCTGGGGTCTATAAGATTGAGTCTAGCATCTACTGTGATATCCAATTTATCACAGGCAAAGTCTACAGTAGAGTTAATGACTACTTTAGCAAATTTGTATGAAAAACCCTCAGCTTCAAATAAGGTATATCTTATCAGGCAGTTATTTAATTTGCATATGAATGAAGGTGGATCTGTATCTAATCACCTGAATGATTTCCATGGAATTGTTAATCAATTGAGTTCAGTCAAAATTGTATTTGATGATGAAATTAAAGCTCTTTTAATATTATGTTCTTTGCCTGAAAGCTGGCATAGCTTAGTAATGGTAGTAAGTAATATTGCATTTGCTTCAAACATTTTAAAAGTAGAGGATGTTGTTAGTGTTATTTTGAATGAGGAGATTCGCAGGAAAAGCATAGAAGAGACATCTGGGAACACTTTGAGTTTTGAGAGCAGGGGAAGGCAAAAAGACAAGAGCAAGAGGAGATCAAGGTCTAAGTCAAAGGTGAGAGGTAGATCCAAATCTAGGAATGGCAGGAAGCCACAATGCTAGAATTGTGGAAAGATTGGGCACATAAGCAGAGATTGCTGGTCAAAGCCTAAGGAGGACAATCAACACGAAGGAAAGGAAGAAGCAAAGGTTGTAGGTATTGCACAAGATGCTTTAATATTCTCTTTGCATAATAATATAGAATCTTGGGTGTTAGATTCTGGTGCATCTTTTCATGCTACCCCTAATAGAGAATACTTTAGTGACTATGTCCATGGAGATTTTGGAATAGTGTATTTAGGGGATGATGAGCCTTGTAAAATTATTGGCAAAGGTAAAGTGCAGCTGAAAATGCAGAATGGCAACACATGGGTGTTGAGAGATGTGATGCATGTTCCTAGCTTGAAGAGAAATTTGATCTCAGCAGGAAAGTTAGGGGATGAGGGTTGTACAGTAACTCTCACAACTGAATCTTGGAAGGTGACCAAGGGAGCACTTGTAATAGCCAGAGGTAAGAGAGTAGGTACTCTCTATTTATGTAACTATGTTACTAACAATTCTCCTTCAGTATTATCTACTTCAGGTGTAGATACAAAGTTGTGGCATCAAAGGCTTGGCCACATGAGTGAGAAGGGGATGACAATTCTTAAGTCAAAAGGTATGTTTCCAGATTTAAAAAGCATAGACCTAGATTTTTGTGAAGACTGTATTTTTGGAAAATAGAAAAGAGTGAGTTTTCTTAAGACTGGGACAACAAAGAAGAAGCACAAATTATAGCTTGTTCACACAGACGTGTGGGGACCAGCCCAAGTTGCTTCTATCAGAGGATCTCAGTACTATGTCTCCTTCATAGATGATGCTACTAGAAAGGTATGGGTCATTTGTATTAAAAATAAATTTGATGTTTTTGACATGTTTAAGATTTGGAAAGCTATGGTTGAGAATGAAATAGGCAAAATATTGAAGTGCCTGAGATCTGACAATGGCGATGAGTTATGTAGCTATAAGTTCAATTGGTATTGCTATATGCATGGAATCCGTAGGCAAAGGACGGTTCCAAGAACACCTTAGCAGAATGGAATTACTGAAAGGATGAATAGAACAATCATGGAGTGTGTAAGATGTATGAGATTGCATGCCGGTTTACCCTTAGAGTTTTGGGCAGAAGCCGTGGACACCGCAGTGTACCTGATTAACAGAGGACCCTCTACAGCTCTGGATGGTGGAATTCCAGAAGAGGCATGGATAGGTAAAAAGGTAGATATATCATTTCTCAAAGGTTTTGATTGTGAAGCCTTTGTGCATATTGATAAGGAAAATAGAAAGAAGCTGGATGCTAAGTCTATGAGGTACACATTTATTGGCTATGGCTCAGATGATTTTGGTTTCAACTTTTGGAATCTAGGAACTAACAAGATAATCAGGAGTCATGATGTTGTTTTCAATGAAAAAGTGATGTATAGTGATCAGCTAAAGAAGCTGAATCAATCTGGGCAGAGCAATGGAGAACTGGACGAGGTGACGGTCCAAAATGAGCTCACAGGAAAAAGAAATAATCACTTGTAGGAAAACACAGAGACCGACGTCGGTCAGGTAGGAACTGACGTCGGCATAACAGGTACCGATGTCAGTCATATAGAGATCGATGTCGGCAGGTCAGGAACCGATGTCGGTCAGGAAGAACCGACGTCAGCCAGCAACAGACCTAGAAGTGACTATAGTCGGTCACTGTCAAAGAATTTGGGTGGACAGCGTGTTGTGGATGAGTCTCAGACACCCATCAGGAGGTCAGAAAGAGTAAGTAAGCCTCCAATTTGATATTCCCCTTCATTATTTTATTTATTTCTAACTGATGGTGGAGAACCACAGAGTTTTGAAGAAGCAATGCAGGTGGAGTCTAAGGATCAGTGGGAGCTAGGCATGAAAGAGGAAATGGAGTCCTTAAGAGAGAACCAGACATGGGATTTGGTTGAGTTGCCAGCAGGAAAGAGAACACTGAAGAACAGATGGACCTACAAATTGAAAGAAGGTGAGAATGGAAAGATGAGATATAAGGCCAGGTTAGTAGTGAAAGGATTTGCACAGAAACCAGGTATTGACTTTGGTGAGATTTTTTCTCCTGTTGTTAAAATGACTTCTATACAGACTGTACTGTCTTTGGTTGCTATTGAGGCTTTGCATCTTGAGCAGCTAGATGTTAAGACAATGTTTCTTCATGGAGATTTGGATGAAGAAATATATATGGAACAGCCAGAAGGATTCGAGGTCAAAGGTAAGGAGAAGTTAGTGTGCAGATTGAAGAAAAGCTTGTATGGCCTCAAGCAAGCTCCTAGGCAATGGTATTTGAAATTTGATAGGTTTATGACTGAGCATGGCTATAGTGGGTGTCAATCCAGCCATTGTGTGTATTTCAAGAGATTGGATAATGGTAGATATATTATCTTATTGTTGTATGTAGATGATATGCTGGTTGCAGGATCACACATGCAGGATATCTCTGAGCTTAAGGTGAAATTAGCTCACACGTTTGCTATGAAGGATTTGGGATTAGCAAAGAAAATCCTTGGCATGAGCATCAAGAGAGACAGGAAAAATCACAGGTTGATTTTTTCTCAAGAGGATTATGTGGACAAGGTGTTGAAACGGTTCAATATGCAGGATGCTAAACCGGTAAGCACACCTTTGGCTGGACATTTTAAGTTAAGTAAAGAAAAATGTCCTAATTCACATGATGTGGTAGAGTACATGAGTAAAGTTCCTTATTCTTTCACAGTAGGGAGTTTAATGTATGCAATGGTGTGTACTAGACCGGATATTGCCCAAGCAGTGGGAGTTGTAAGTAAGTATGTGGCCAATCCAGGTAAGGAACATTGGAAAGCAGTTCAGTGGATCTTTAGATATCTGAGAGGAACCAATAGTAAGCATGTGTGCTATGGAGGTTCAGATACTTCTCTACATGGTTATGTAGATTCAGATATGGCAGGTGATTTGGATGGTAGGAGGAGCACCACAGGATATGTTTTCACTGTAGGTGGAATGGCAGTTAGCTGGATATCAAAGTTTCAGAAGGTTGTTGTCTTGTCAACTACAGAAGCAGAGTATATTGCAGTCACAGAGGCTAGCAAAGAGATGATATGGATGACATGGTTCATGGATGAGCTTGGTAGGGAGAATGAGAGTTGCAGATTGTATAGTGACAGTCAAAGTGCAATCCATTTGGCTAAGAATTCAGCCTTTCCTTCAAGAACAAAGCACATACAGCTAAGGTACCATTTCATACGGTAGGTATTAGAAGATGGTGAGTTGAAGCTGGAGAAGATCCATAGAGATAAGAATCTTGCAGATATGTTAACCAAGCTGGTTACAAAGGAGAAGTTGAATCTTCATTCAACTTCTGTTGGTCTTCATGATTGAGTTGAAGATGGAAGAGCTAGAAGATGTTGTTGTACAGGTACTGGTGCAGCTGTTTATCTCCAAGTGGGAGATTGTTAGGGTGTGGACCTAAAAGCTTCACCAAAGGAGTGCATTTGATAGTTGTAGGTTTACACAGTCACCGGCATCGGTCAGGAGCGACCGACGTCAGTCAGGAGCAGTGCAGGAGATGCCGACGTCGGTAGGTATCAGCCAACGTCGGTCACAGGAAAATAGGCAGGAACCGATGTCGGTTACCTGTGCATCCAAAAAGCTATTTTCGAGGATAGAACCGAGTGTTTGCATGATGAGTTTAAGTCTTAGTCTTAAGTTCGCATCTCTATTATTAGTAAGACTGTATTTAGAGCCCTTGTTCAAGAGGCAGAACTATTGGTTGTAAGTGCATGCTCAAGTTTACTAATTCTATATGTAGGATTAGATCTTCTTAGCTTAGTAGACAATGTGAATGTTGAAGAATAGTACAGAGTTGAATCATTCCAGGGTGTTGGAGTTGATTGTACTTGACAGAGATAGCTCTTGAGGGAAAGAGATCTAGAGAGAGATCTATACATTTGAGAGAGGTGTGGAAGAAAGGTGTTTCTTCAATTGTATTCCTTCTGTAAAGAGTTTAATACAAGTTTTTAGGGTGGTTTATTGTATCTCTTGTTCTTTGCTATTATCTGATTCTAGTTACTTATCTATCTGATTTATTTTCGTGTTTATTGCTTTCATAAGTGTAATCATATTGTTGGTTGATCACCAACAACCTACAATTTGGTGCATCACCTTTTTTATGTTTACTTACAACTTTCTCTTTCCCTTTTCATTGAAATTTTAGTAGGTGTGGTGATAGTATAGGTGTAGCATCAAAGGAACCATTCCCTTCTGGAGGGTTTTTGTATCCTTGGGCCACCCAAAACCTTAGAGAGTTCTCATTGTGTCAGTTGAGTGAGGAGACCTAAAACACATACTCAAAGGGTGAAACTCAAAGTGATAATAGGAGTATGATAATGTTACACTCAAGTAACATATTTATAAGTAGATGGGGAGGTGATGGTAATCTAGAAAAACTCCTCTTTCTTGGAGATGTCAATTATAATCGGTTCATAGGTTGTGATAATAAATTGAATGTAGTTTTTGCCTCATTTTTATTATCACTTAGATTAACTTTGTAATTTAGTTTGATTTGAAACATTATTATTAACTTAGTCATTAGATTATATGTATACTTAATTTTATTCAAATCAATTAGCTTAAATTTTATATCCCTCATTATATGGCATAACTTATGAAATGATAAATATATTGAATATTATTGAATCATTAAGTGGTGGTAGATAACTTTTTTTAAATACATATTCTATTTCATTATCAACCATAACATTGGTCATCTTGGATAGCATGGTCTTGTATTAAATCACACAATCAATAATTGGTTCATTGGATCCTTGCTTTAGCTTAGTAATTTATGCATAAGAAAACTTCCCATCAATGTTGACAGAGAATTATGCTAAGAATTGGTCAGCCAAGTGGTTGAATGCTCTTAAAAATGAAAGAGGGAGATCACAATTACATCTTATTATATATTCTTTAATACTCTTTATAAACAACTTGGTCAATAGTTTGTCATTATATGAATAGTCTAGAAAAGCTACATGGAATGATCGAATATGTTGATCATGATCACATTTACCTTTATATAATGAAATATTTAGAGCTACAAAGTTTGTAGGTAAATCATTAGATGTTATACTAAGAGATAATGTGTTATAAAGTAAGTCATGTTAATCCATGGTATGTCTATCTCTTGATGCACTTTTATCTAATTGCAATGCAATGGTATGCATAACTATAACATATTTTTCAAGGGAATTTGTAATAGATGAGTTTTATAATGAAATGTGCATTGCCATATTTGGATGGGGTGAAGGTTATTGATGTAGGAATAGACATCAAAGTATACTGAAATCCTTGAGATGCTTTTAGATTTTGGGTTGATGTCACATAGGTCATGGAAGGTGTACGCATGGAAATGGTATCGGTATTAGTGGTTTGAACACCTTATATAAATGCTTGAGATAATGTTTTATACTCATCCATTGTTATGTATAACATAAAATCAATATGGTGTGGATTCATATTAATATATTAAATGAATTGTTCATATTCCAAGGCATTTTTTTGGTCTAGAGTAATTGTATCATGATTATAAATATTCATGATGAGTCCATCAATGTAGTAGATATAATATATTGTGTAATACATAGTAGGAATAACAAAGGTAATAATTAAATCCCTTTATCATATAGTGGTAATAATAGGAATCTTGTATTTCATATTAAAATAATTGATTAGAGGGAGGATGGGGTTTGTTCATTGATAAGCTTAGCCTTATTAGTGAAGTTGGACTTGATCTTTATTATTCATTTTTATACATAATTGATCCAAAGAAGATATACTATCCATGTAAAACAAAATGAAAATATGAATCTCATTAGTCATGTTAAAATTAAAATTTTATTCAACATTATTATGATTAAAGTGTAATATTAAGAAAATATAAGAAACCCTAAACATGATATATGCCCTAGAAATATAAAACCCTAAGGGAAAAAACTAAGGTTTTTAAACTATCTACTATATGCATGGGTTCACTAGTATGTTTTAACCTAATTTTGATAAATAGGTGATACTAATATATTTAAGATATGACCTTGAAATATAATTCACATCAATAGATATGGCAATCAAGCATACATCTGAATATAAATGATTGACAATTGTTTATTTTGATTTGATATGGGCATATTATAAATATGAATAGTAATAAAGAGATCACAATACTTATATTTTATAGTTGATTTTATGATTGTGACTATGTTTTAAAATTAGAAATCATATACAATCCTACCTATGGTTTGGTCAATTAAGGGTTTTCTCTGCTACCTATGCAAAGCTAATTCTTTAGGATTAGACTAGTATCACCCATCAATCTTGACCTGCTAGTTAGAAGTGACTTGTGCATAATTAGAACATAGTGACTATATGGTCACATGTGATTTGTCTTTAATTGTCAATTTTTTTTGATATTGAAACCTAATGATGCACATATATTTAGAAATGATCTTAGTTTTCTTTAAAACTCTATATGCGTTTATGAGGGCTAAAAACCTAAAAAATGTGACGAAAGTGTAATGGGATGATCTGGCCCCCAATCACCTTGCCTGATTATTGGTCATTGCTTATGTATCCAATACCCTAAAGAGGGATATCAAGACATAAATAGTTCTCCCACCTAGTGTGATTCTAAAATTTTGATCCTTTGTTATGTATATGTAACTAATGTTTGGCTTTGATACTTGACAATGCTCGTTTTGACCTAGATTTTGAGACTTCAATATTTTTATTATGACTCCTCCTAGTGATATGTATACAAATTTAAAATTATATGCAATTTTTTATCAATGTGAAATAGTGTATAGATGTATCATAGATAAGAGTTGTACATGTGTCATAGCCCTTTTGAATGAGACCTTGATTTGTTTTTATATGGATACAATTGAATAATTACTCATGCCACTAACACACTAGTATTATGGGTCACCCATAAGGATGAGTTTGATTTTATTAATTATTAATTTTTGAGATCGAGATGGTTCTAACTTGTTCAAGTTGTTATCAGCTAGAGATAATGACTACAATTTTTAGAACTCACCCATGTATAAGTGGATTACTCTGAGAGTCTATATATGTCTGTGTGGGATATTTAGTAGGTTAAAATGTAGATAGTGAGGATCATGTAGGTGTATAAAAAATTAATAAAAATGTTGACTCATAAGATAGCGTGAAAGTGTGAGAGGATAATGAATTAGGACCTTGATTGGGTGCTGAATTCATGCATGTTAAATGTGTGTCAGTCTTGTCATTTTCAAGTACCATAGACAATACTTTAGTATATACATATGTATGGATGAAGAATTAGTATGCTGTAAATAATGTGTAGTGGGATGAAGATCATCTAAAGGATAGCATGTTAAAGAAAATAAGTAAGTCCTAATTGGTAGCCAAATCAAGGTGCATTAAAAATTAAAAAATGGGATTTGAAAAATCCCCTTTATTCTATCATGGTTTTAAAAAACAAAAAAAAAAAAAAAAAAAACCTTTGTTCAAAACTATATGTTTATCTTATGCATGGGCTTTGAAAAAAGGTGGTTAGAGCAAAGGCAGTTCAATTATGTACCTTATACATGTAAATAATTTTGTACATGTAGCCAATTAAAATTAAATATTTTGAAGGGGTTAAAACAAATATCCTAACTTCCTTTGTTTTAATCCCATTTAGAACAAAATCCTAAGCAATCTAATTGTAAATCTCCTATTGGATTCAAAATTCCACTTTACATCCCACAATTTAGGGTGAAAAAAATGTGGTTCCACGTGTAAATAGATTTGTTTATCATATTTCTAATAATTTTATTTTAAATATTTAAATGATATTTAATTTTAATTTTTATTTATTTAATCAAATATAGCTATTTACAAATCAAAGTACCATGTTTTTTAGGAGATAATAAAAATATGAGAATGTGTCTAAAAAATTTTGAAAAAAGATAATCAAACTTTATTTCAATGTCTTTGTTTTAATCATGATAAAATAAGTACATTTAGACATGTACATGTGTGTGTGTGGGTCTATGCATGCATACATGTGTGTACATATGGATGTGTGTGTGTGCACACACACACACACACACACACACACACACACACACACACACACACACACACACACACACACACATCATGATAGGAGATCATCAATGTCATTATTGAATGACCTAATCATTAAAAAAATCAATGTAAAAAATATTTCTAGGCTACATCCATGTCTCTAAGACATATGTCCAAGAAATCTTGAAAAAAATGTTTTGAAAAAGTTATGATGAAGGGATATGAAGATATCAATACACCTTTATATACATGAAATATACACACTATGTATTTAAAAATGTAAAATCTCATTTTACTTAATTTTAAAAAATATAAATTCAATCTACACTTGAAACGCAAGATTTCATTAGTTTACACAATTTTCACATTTTGAATGGTTTAGTCCCTATTGCCCATGTAAATTTACAAATGCACACATTTTAATTTTTAGTTGTTACATTTTTACCAAAGTGTGGGACACAATAATCTTCTTTAATTATATCTCATCACAAGATATATTTCAAATATGTTTAGATTTGCATAAAGGAAAGAGAAAAGTGAAAATAAAGGCAAGAGATATAATAATGATCAATATACAAGAATATGTACAAATATGTGTAAAAATAGAAGAATAAAGGGGATGAAAATAAAAGAAAACATCAATAAGTTATGTACAATATATTATGTTCCAACTAACCAATGATCCTATAAATATCATAGTCATACTTTTGTCTTACATGATATATATCATCGTAACCAATTGTATGATCTTCCACTACTTTAGACTCATCATCCAAATCCATCATTTTAGGATATGTATAATCAAATTTTCTATATTTTAAAATTTTCCCATGAAATTTATTTTTCTCTTTATTAGTTGGCATTCATGTCCTATGCCATTACATTTGATAGTTTTGAATGAGATAAATTGCTCTGGAAATTCACTTTTGCAAACTCTATATGCTAAATGTTTATTATTCACACACTTTATTTTATGGATTTACATTGACAAAAAATATGATAGAATTCAAAATCTTAAGGTAAGGAAGAGAATGGAGAAATCTCTCTTCTATGGTTTCATGGTTTATGTCTTCCTACTTCGATTTTTTTCCCATCACTAGGTCTATGGGAATTTTTATGGATGTAATGCATTAATTGTGCTCGGTGTGTTGCCCTTTGGGAAGGCATGCCCTATATTTATGGATTTTCTGCACTCTACTACATTTGTTGATATAGGAGAAAGAGTGAATGTCACCCAAGAGATCTCAGAAGTTTATTGTGAAAGTTTACAAAAAGGTAATTCATCATCCCCTCCCTCCCTTCTGGAGATAAGTATTCATATTATTGTTGTTGAAAATTTTTACAAGTGGTATGGAAATTAATCTATCATTTATTATTTTGTTGGATGTATTCCTTAGAGGATTACCTCCATAATTGGCTCTGTAACCACTAGGAGCCATTATATGTCCATGTCTCTGGAATGCTAAACCTTACCAAAGTTTTCTTCTTATTTACCTTTAATGAGCCCTCTAGTATAACTAATTCTTGTGAAGTCCAATGTTTGGTTCCTTCACAACCATCTTATGATTTTATCTCCCTTTTTCCCATGATTTTAAATTTTTAGACAATGTCATCATTTGTGTCCCTATCTCGTTTGATCTTCTCAATCTACCAGTCCACCTTTGGTATTTTATCCCCCAAATTATCACTCTCATATGATGCATGGTCAATATTGAACTAGATAAGTGGTTCTCCCCTTGCCCTAACAAGTGAGTCTATGTGGAGGTTGATCTTTTCAAGGAACTGAAGGAGTTCATTGAAATCTAAGTTGGGGGGACCTAGTGGTCACAAAAGGTTGTACATTTCAATCTTCCCAATACATGCTTCCATTGTCAAGCCTCAACCACCATATCAATGATTGTCCTCATCTGGGTCATCCCAAGCCTCCTCAGCTTCCTCCTCAGATCAAGAAGCCAAAAATGATAGACCAAGATGATGGCTAGACCAATGTACCCCCCAAATAATTATTAGTCCCTAATCCACAAAGAACACCCCAAATACCACCTTGAGAGGATTCTCCTCCAGTTCTCACACCATCTTTGGGGTCCTATTTTCCAACCCTACCAACCCAGTTCCTATCAACCAATAAAGTGTTTCTTCATGCTCTCAAATGTTTAAAATGTCTATGGTTAAGGTTCAGTCAACTAATGACTCATTCTCCTGGTGGTATCACATCCCACCTCATAGGAGAGCTAACTATCCTTGGGAGGATCACAATACGAAAATTTATTTCAATGTAGGAAGTAAAACTTATCACCCTCACCAATATAATAACTTTATAGTGTTGGAAAATTTTGAGGATGACCAAGGGGAGCTTCAAATGGATGATTTATCCCTATGACTATTTTATCATGGAATGTTAGAGGTCTTACATATTCTACTTGTAAGTACTTTGTTTGACCTATGTGTCAGCAAATTGGTTTTGTAGACACTTTATTTTTGTAAAAAGTTAAGATTTATGGATTTCTCCTTTAGATATCCCTATGTAACATTTGGTTGGATGCCACCTAGGTCACCACCTTGCATGAGGTGGGATGATATGGGGCCTTCATCTTAGTTACTCATAAGGTCTCATATGTCATCATTTCCATTGGAGAGGACCCATCACATCAGGTAGTCTAAATTATTCTTGACATTGATGGCCATCCATTTGGCATTCTCAACATTTATTCTACCAATGATGGCCTTGACCACTCCCTACTTTTGCAATCTTTGATATATGGATTACCTCTTTCCATCTGGCTTATGTGTAGTGTCATTAATATGATTGAACACCCCCAAGACAAAGCTAGGGACCTCCCCATGCATTCATGTGTTGGTGAACATGAGGCTTGGTACTATTTCATAAGTAAATGGGAGATGGTTGACCATCTCCTTCAATAGTGGACATTTAATCCCACATCTTAGATTACATGGTCAAAATACCAATATGTGGATCACTGCATGCTCAAATGGATTGATCCCTTTATGATGTCATAGAAAAATATTTTTTCCTTTTCTAGCATTGATAGCCAACCCATCAACATATACTCAATAATTATTTTATCAAACTACTCACCCATCACTTGAAAAGTGGAATGGTCTTTTGGGCATGACAATGTTTCACATAATTAGTTTATTATTAATACCTCTATGCTAAGTTATGTTGGTACCATCCAACTCATCCAATGGATCTATAACCTAGCCCTGTGGCCCCCATATGCTACTAGATGGATTGAGTGGTGGAATGAGGCTATTCTATGTACTACCTCATTCATCTGTCACCATGGAAAACATGACACCCGAATCTACAAGGAATCATAAGAGGCCATGATCAAGGAGTTCAAGCAGGTTTCTAGCTCTCTCAAGATTGATCCATTTAACATACAATTATAGAGGATGGCTATCTCCCTCAAACACCACCTCAAGGTGGTAGATAGTCATGCATCTAGAGGATCCCAAATCTACTCTCAATTGTATTAGCTCAAAATTGGTGAAAAATTCTCCATGGAGTTTTTAATAGTAATTAAAATCTAAGAAATCTCAAAGGTAAATTAAATCCATTCAAATGAGTTAATCCCATCTTACCTCCTAGTTTGATATCTCTTTGGCCTTTATTAAGAATTAGAAAAAGGTTATCCAAACCCAGCATTTCACAGTTGAGTGGTCCCAAGCTCTTTAGAATTACCTTGATATCCTACCATGCATGTTCAAGCCAACCGACCAGTAGCTCTGTGATGCCCTCCTCACTTTGCAAGAGCTTTCAAAGGCATTGAACTATATGATCAATGACAAATACCCTAGACTCAATGGCTTCCCTTGTGAATTTTTTAAAGCCACTTGGGAGTTTATTAGCCTTAACTTGCTACAAGTCTATAAAGAAGCCTTGTACAATCAATCTCTTGGAACCATTATCAATCAAGACAATATCAAATGTATTCCCAAGAGTAGAGATCTTGAGCTTATCACCATCTAGAGAGTGATAACCCTGCTCAATGTATCTTACAAAATTCTTTCCAAATCCCTCTCCAACTGCGTTTAGCTAATCCTAACTACCATTGTTAGACCAAAGCAAATAAGATTTATTAGATTCACATATATTTTGGATAATCTAATTGTGGTCTAGGAAGGCATGGTGGGCCCATTCCTCTCTTTACATAACTATCTTCCCAAAGCTAGACGTTGAAAAGGCTTATGACAAGATTGAGTGGCATTTTTTCTTGCCATATTCAAGGCTCTTGGCTTTTTCCTCTATTTCATCTATACAGTGTAGACCTTGATTCATGATGCCTCCACCTACCTCACTATTAATTGGTATCAAACCCTAATAATCAAACTCTAGTGCTTTATTCGGTAAGGTTGTCCCCTTGATCCAATGCTTTATATTTTATCCACTGAATCCCTAGGTTAGCTTTTGGCTTATAAGTCTTTACAAGGGCTCATTTTTGGAATTATGTTGCCTAACCACACCTCTCATCTCATCAATTTCCACTTTTTAGATGACACATTTCTCATGCTTGAAGAGCAAGAGGCCACTTTTAATCAGACTATGCAATGTCTAAATATCTTTTATCTAGCTTCTAGATCCAGCGTTCAATGAAAGAAAACCTAGTGCTTATGTTAAAGCATGATGCCTATGCCTGAGTGGATTAATAAATTTAATTGGAAATGGACTGATCAAGGGGAAAATTTCAAGTTCTTGCTCATCCCTTTCACTTTTGATAGTTCATCATCTAAGTTTTGGAAATATGTACTCAATAGGATCAAAATGAAGATTGAGTATTGGATCACCAAGCCCCTTTCTCTAGTGGGAAAGTTATAGATTTTCACTAGGATTTTGGTAGCCATTCAAGTTTACGAATCCTCTTACTAGGATACCTCTAAAGCCTCTTATTATAATCTATCCAATCTTCTCTAAGCTTTCTTTTGGGCTAATTCTAATAATGATCATGTTTTCATCGAGTGGCTTGGGACATATATTGCCTTCCTCGTGATAAAGGTGGAATGGGCATCATTGACACCTATTGAAAAAGTATGACCTTGTGCACTAAATGGGTTGTTTAGGATATTGAGGGAAATGAGTTTTGGAAAATATTCCTCCACCATTGTATCTCTTCCAACTCTCCCTATGGTAAAACTAGTTGGTATAATATAGTCTTTCAATCCCTCCTCATCACTAATGTGCATGTTAAGATTATAGGCTCCTTTGATGGAAGAGTATTTGGAAGGATTTTGAGGTAGTGAAAGTGCACATGAAAAGGGTTGGTGATGGATTTCACATGGTGTTATATTTTAGTGATCATAGCTTATGATGGTCTCATATTCTCACTAACTCTTTAATTCCCCTAGTTGAATTACTTGGTATTAATATCTTGTTTATTTTGTAAAGGTATTCACACTATATGGGACTTTGTTACTTATAGATACTAGATTACCTTGCCTAATTTAAAAAACAAGTTTCAACTAAATAATGTTGACTTACATTTCATCTTTTGCATTCAAGACTTACTCCCTGATGATATGATTCATAAGCTTGACCTTCATTTCCTAAAGCCTAGTGTAAATATTGAAGGTGGAACTATGATAAACACTTTAAAATATACTCTCCCAAGCTTCTTTATCAGGTGATGAGTCCATTCTCCCCATCTCTCGACAAGTTCCATGGACACTTGGGCCTTATTTTCTATCCTAAAACATGGCTCTCATGTCTAGATCTTGTGTGTCACCCTAGCCTGGAGCCCAAGATTGCTCATTTTTATGATGTTTAATTTACCAAGGGTTTCCCCTTGATGAGAGGCTACTCCAACTCCACATTACATAGCCCTTTTATCTAGATTGTAAGCATCTTGAATCTTTCAATCATCTATTTTGGTTTTGTCCTAAATCTCAATCTGCATGGTGATGGATTCATTCTTTATTTTAACCCTATCATCTTGATCCTTTCTCCTAATAGCAGGTGATTTTTGGGGACTTTTATAATTGGATAGATTTTATTACTTTTCCCTAACAATTTTTTTGTGGTATCATCCTCTTTTAGCTTTAGAAACCCAGAAATAATGTTATTTTTACTCATGAGCCCTGTAGCATTTCAATTTTTGTTAATGAAAATGTTGTTATTTCATCAGTTTGCTTACAGATCCAAGCTCAATTTGAGAATATGGTACTAGACCTATTCCACCTTTAGGATTTGATTGACCACTGGGGGAGTGGCTCATGCACCATGAGTAGAGTTCCACTAGATGGCCCACCTCATGATCCTCTATGACCTCCTCCTAGGAGGTGTATAATTAGAAGCCAGTCCTGAAGCATGAGCCACTTTTTTCCTCATCGTCCACTAGGGTTGGTTGGATTTCACATGGAAAATTTGATGTTAGTCATGCTCAGTGGTCTCTAGTGAGTGTTAGTATTCCTGTGCATCCTAGTAATGGTTGGCCAATCACTATTCATGATGACTCCCAAGATGGTTGGACTTCTTTAGAGATCCTTAATGTACAATCACCTACTTGTTCAGTACTTCCTAAGGATGATCCTCTACCTCCGCCTCTTGGGGAAGCAACCTATGCTTAATTATTTGGTTGGTTATTTTTAGTTACTCTTGTTATACTTTGTCCAGCTATTTTCAGATGTTTTCAGTCAATTCCTTCCTTATGCTTGAAGTTTGGGCCATTATTTATTCAACCATATTACTTTTTAACCTTCTATATTATATTTTGTTACTTAGTATAATTTGAAGCATTATAATAGTAAAAAATATGACAAAAAGGTATACCTATTTTATATTAAATGGATATTATTCACAAACAAAGAGGTACACTTATATATGATAAAAAAATATGACTAGTTATCCACAATACTCCTTTTGTCATAAGAATGATTTTGTTAATGATCAAACAAGACTATCATTTGAATAGCAATAGAATTTATTGGATATGAAATGTTCAACAAGAAATTAGAGTTACTATATTTTTTCCATCTTTACTTATGATCTAATTTATATGATATGTGATAATTTCATTATTCAAGAAGGACACCCTATTTTTAACTATAACATCCTTGTAAAGCTTAAATCCAAACCCTATGCAACAAAAGATCATAATAGAAATAAGTGTTGAATAATAACAAATTCCAATTGGTAAGATTTTTTAAGCTAGAGAATTGAAGAGTAATAGGATGTGGAATTAAATAAGTGACTCCATCATTAATAAATTATAATATGAAAATGGGAATGATAATCATATCACTTATATACCATCTTGTCTATAAATAGGTTTAACTTTAAATGCATTAAAAAGTATCAATTTAATTCAATTTGATGATGAATAATGACAAACTTTCTCATAGTAGAACATCAATATAGATTAAGCCAGAGTATTATGAAATACATGACTATATTCAAAACTTATTTTATTATAGTCAAAATATTGTAATATAAATATATTTAGAAAAATCAAGGTGGTGTTATGAACAACCTTAAAAGATTAAAAAACTATACAATACTTATATAAGTTTTTATGTAGAGAAAGGATGATCAACAATCAAACTAAGATCCATAATTACTTTAATAAGAATATCCTTCTAAGAAGAAAACTAAAATTCCCACAAACTCGAATCTTTTGCATGGCATTAAGTAAATATAAGTCAGCTAAGGCTAAAACTTTATGTTCCATTAAACCATAAACCACATTTCCTTCAATATCAAATCTCATGTATATAAGATCCATAATTTCATCATAGGTAATGACAAAACAAATGTTAGCCCAAATAATTTTACCTCACTTGTTAATCCTAAAAACCATTAATAATACTAAGTAATTCTTGGCATGACCATAAATTCTAGCAAAAATGATGAGCTTACGAATCAAGAATAGTTTCATAGAAATCCCTACCTCAAATAATAGAAAAATAATCAAATGATAAATTCTATTCTTTGTTCCATAATTTTTTAGGTTAGAATTAAGATAGTAAAACTCTCTCAAAAAACTTACAATCCAGAAATATAAAGTTGTAAATCAATCAATCAATCATACTTGTAAACATAGTTAATAATCTTTCATAATCAATCCATAAAACTATCGAACATTCCAGTTTTAACTCTTTATCCAAATCTTAAAAAAAGGGTAATATCACAACTCTATATGAATTTTGCATAATAATTACCTTTACTCCAATATTAGATTTTTTAAATAAATTATATAATCTAAACATGTTAGTTTTCTTATAGTACATTGCCAATAGAAACATAAATTTTACACAAAATCTAATTTAACATTCGAACCAGGGCTATTTGTTTATTTTATGAGGTAAGATTCAATATACTAAATTTAATAATTCTTTATCTTAATGATGAAACAATAGTGAATTGAGATAGCTTATACAGTACAAATAAAAACCAATCAACTATTTTAATTCAAGATATAACTGTATATGGTTTAAATGTTAGGAAATAGTTTTAACATGGAGAAAATAAATAAATTAGAGAATAAAAGAGTTGTTTTACATATTAAAAAAAAATCATTGAAATAAAGAGTTTGCTGATATTATTGTAGGATGTGCCATTGAAACTACCTCCATATTTAGGAGAGATGACACTATATGTATGTTTCAAATATATGGAATAAAAGATCTTATGTTGACAGACTGAATTTTTATTGTACTTTGTACATGTCTGAGCCTTCGGATCTTTACCAAAATGGGGTAACACCCACATCTAATATCAAAGCAGGTTTTCCCTAAACTCTGTACCTTCCATTCACCTATTTATTACATCACAATGACGTGATGGCTATGTAGTGAGGGTCACGTGTAAATATCATCCCTACTCATTCACTCCTTGCACACTGCCAATGGTCTAGTAGTGCAGACCATGTGTGAACCTTTTGACTTCATCACCCATTTGCATTCTTCTCCCTTTCTATTTTGTCCATTTTATCCATTGTGTGAACCTTTTAACTTCATCACCCATTTGCATTCTTCTCCCTTTCTATTTTGTCCATTTTATCCATTGTGTGAAGCTTTTGGTTTCATCACCCATTTGCATTCTTCTCCCTTTCTATTTTGTCCATTTTATCCATTGTTTCACACCATTCTGTCCACCGTCTGCATACCAGAAAGTTTGAAAAAAAACGATATGTCTCTAAAAACATATATAGAGTATTTTTTTGGGTGCATAGGGCCGTACAATAAGGGGTATATTTGAAGCATATTTTTACAGGATTGGCAACGAAGGAACAACTGCTCAAAGCCTGGCTCCTGAGCTCTTATTCAGCGAGAACCTCTGCATCTCCTGCTTCACGGCCACTTCAGATCTGACTCATGCATTCACACCACAGCAGTCGTCCACCAAGCACAATCCACCTCCATCAAGGCCATTTGTAAATTGTGAAAAAGCAAGTGTGGTTCGATGTGAAAAGGCTTTGGACGATGGAAACATAGGGAGATCTCTCTCCAAATCGCCACCTTCCTCTGCCCAACATCATGCATTTGATCTCCTACAATGACCTCCATTGAAAGTTCCACATCAATCTGTGTCTTCTTGATTGCAGATAACTCTGGTCTTTAATCGGCAATGTAACAGTCCTGGGTTTCTATTTTATAGTTTATCTTTTAGGTAGTCGTGGCTTTGTATATTTAGGTTTAGTAGTAGTTATTAGATTATATCTTTTAAATTTAAGTCGGTTGCTTTATGTTTATTTAGTTTTTGTTTAGTGTTTTTAAGTTTACTTTTAATACTGTTTGTGGTCTAGGCTACTTGTTTTTCAATTATGGATCATGGTATATAGATTTTAGGTTTAATTTTTTCTTTAGTCGATTTACTTTAAGTTATTTTATTGATTTTGTTTTATATTATTTGTTTTTAGTTTTTTTAATTCATTGTTAATTCGTGACTATGTAGGTTTTATGGATTTTTAGATTTAAGTCTGTTTTATCTAGGTATTTATTTATGTTTTGAATAGTTTTAGTTTTATATTAAATATGGTTTTTTTTTAATGAGTTTATAAATAGTGGTTCTCTTGTTTTTTAAAGTAATTAGTTTATTTTATATTTTATGTTTAGTTTTTTTTTAATTTAGTAATTAGTATTTTGTTATACAGTTTATTTTAAATTAGTTAATGATTGTTTTTGTGTTTTTATTTAGAATTTATTGTCGTTTATAAATGTTATAAGTTTAAGTTGTGAGTCATTTTTTAAAAAGTGTTAAAGTCGTTTTAAGTTTTTGTTTTGTCAAAAGTAAAGTCATTTATGTTTAGAGTTTCGTTTTGTTTAAAGTATGTATCATTGTTTTTGAGTCAAAGTTCTCAAATAAATTATAAAAGGCAATTTTCAATAAGTTAGGATTTTTAAAATCGTATGTTTGTAAGCGAATGCATTATCTATTAAAATCGACATTCAAATTTCTCACTTCATGTTAGAACTAGGGGGTGAATGTTGGGAAATAATCCTAACATGAAAAAATAAATAAATTATAGAATAAAAGAGTTGGTGTACGTATAAAAACAACTCATTAAAATGGAGAGTTTGGTGAGATTATTGTGGAATGTGTCTTTGTAGCTACCTCCATATTTAGAAGAGATGGCACTATATTTATGTTTCAAATATATCAAATAAGAGATGTTATGTTGACCGACTAAAAATTTATTATGTTATACACATGTCTGAGCCTTCAGCTCTTCACCAAAATGGGGTAACACCCACATAAACAGTCAATGAAAGCAAATTTTGACAATTTTAGAACCTAATGTCGCAGAAATTATTCTCCATTCATGTTATCTATTGTATGCTAAAGGAATTTAACCCATAAATAAATAATTCTCATTTAGCTATCAAAAATACCCAATGTCATTGCAGAGGACATGAGTAGTGAGAATAAAAGCCCTCGACTTGAATTCAAAAGAAAGATTGTATACATGTGTATATGTTGGAGATCACTTGTATACATACTAGAAAATATATCTCATTTCAACAATAAAACATTGGTTTACAGGCTCACTGGTGTGTGTGTGTGTGTGTGTGTGTGTGTGTGTGTGTGTGTGTGTGTGTGTGTGTGTGTGTGTGTGTGTGTGTGTGTGTGTGTGTGTGTGTGTGTGTGTGTGTGTGTGTGTGTGTGTGTGTAGTGATAAAATGCTCAGATAAACATTTCAAAGGGTTAAAGTAAATACATGTCCGATACAACAAAGGCTCCCCATCACCTATTGTTTCTTATTCCTACCTCATCGATATCATTATGATAATTATCTCACTCTTCAAGTTTGAATTATAATTCAAGGTCACATAACCTAAGCAATCATTGATAGTGGATCTTTAAAATATGAAAAATGATTAAAGTTGCCCATTAATAATTACTAGAATCCTAGGCATGCAATGGCCTTAACAGGTAGTGACACAAGTCTCTACCCTAATTTATTGCAATTACCTTAGCCTCTCTACTCTATGGTTGATCTCAATGCTACTCCAAATTGATTCCTAGGTAGATTAGGGTTTGAGTATTTTTGACTCATAAAATAAAGAGTTGTAATAATCGACAAACCATTTAAAAAATTGTAATTAACTTAACTAAATACCTAATTCAAGGAATGGTACATCATGTACCTTATTTTCTTAATACCATCTTAGCATTTTAAGATCTATGCCTTTCAAAAAGGGTTTATAAGAGCTTATTAAAATATGCAAATAAGTTATAAGCAAACACTAGAACACCATATTATTTAATGCTTTACTAACAAGCATAACAATGCCACAACTAGATGAACCATAAAAAATGATAGTAAAGACTCCCGAGTCCATAAAATTTTTGAATAAAACTAACAATGTCTAAATACTCAATACAATATCAAATAGTGTGCATAATTGGCTCCAAGCCACTAGTTACTAATTTATTATAATGATCAATTTATGCATAAGAAGGGGAAAACACATTATAGTGTTTCAATGCCACTACAATATTTCTACCTTTATCAAATATGAACAAATATTTAAGGTGTTTCCCTGATCATTGACAGGATTTTCACATCCTCTTGCAAACACTCCAAGATGCTTAATCAAACATAATATTCAAAATTCAAATAACATTATCTAGAGTGACACTTCATTTCAATTTGATAACGCATTTCATCACACATTCACATGTGATGATTAATCATGAAACTTTTTAAAACCCCTCTCGGTGATGTGCACAACCACCCATGATAACTAGTTTTGGGCAAGATCTAGATTTAACTCTTTAGGGGATATGACGATAAACAATCTTAGAAGTCAAATGAAATAATCATATTAATGCTAACTAGCTTTTATTCCATTTGTATTAAGCATGATTTTCTACATATTTAATTTAGTTTTACAAGAGTAGTCTGTATATAGAATAGTGCCTCAATTTATCTTGGCCCAACAAAAACTAGTATAGTATTATCCCATATTGCATCCTTATTATTGTTTGTATGTTGTAACTGATGTTAACCATATCCTAACACCTTAATCAAAAACTATTAATGAATTTCATTGTATCTTATCGTGAATTAAAACATCCACTTTATGTTCACCTACTATAAGAGCTCAAAAGATCTTTGCTTCCTCTATAGAAATATCTTGATAAATATTGATATGTGTATATTATGAACTAGAATGGATCTTCTCCTAGTTGTATCTTATATAGGAGCTCAATTGATCATTTCTTCATTTATGGTAATGTCTTGAGATACATAAGATGTCATATATTATGTATTATAATAATATGGATAAGCCACCCATGTAGTAGTGTATTTATAATTTCCAAATGTAATAACACCCCTATCCACAAGTTGTCCATTTTTTTTCCTTTGCAATGCATATAATTGTTATCTATGTGCCCATTGATATGACAATAGTTACACAATGATATTTAACCATCTTGTTAAATCTAATTTGTGGGGTGATGGTGAATAGGAGGTAACATGATTAATTTTTTATCTAAAAGTGTTCTCAAAATACAACTTTGTCTATCCTTGAAAATTTCAAATTGGATTGGTTGATTCACTTTTGAATAAATCTTATAAATTTCTTATTTGATTATTCTATCTCATTGACATCCTTACTTAGGGAAGATTCACTTTGAGGATATGAAATTGTTGAATTATGAGAATTTTTATGATTAAAGATGCAAGTACATGCCCTTACATTTTCATCCAATATGTCCTTATATGACTTGAATTATAGATTTAAAGTACAAATTTTATTTTTAAGCTCATTCATTTTATGTATCAAAGACATCATACGATTGGTAGGTATGGTGGTGTTTTGGAAAATAAAGTTTGTATATTTCATCTCAGCATACATTATATATATATATATATATATATATGTATATATATATATGTATATATATATATATGTATATATATATATATGTATATATATATATATATATGTATATATATATATATATATGTATATATATATATATATATATATATATATATATGTATATATATATATATATATATCACAAATATTTGTATCTTTGTATGCTTAGAATCATTATAACATTCCATAGAGACATCATCGCAAAATATATATTCATCAATAGATTTATTTTATAGAGAAGAAAAAATAACATTAATTACATATATAGAAAGGAATGAATTACATCATAATAATTTTTGGTTTTAGAAACATTATTGTAAGTAAAAACATTATGAGCCTCAACATGAAAATAATTTATTCATTTTGTTAATGTATCTTCATTCTTAAGTGGATTCCTATTAGGATCTAGAAATGTATTTATCAATTCAATGTTAATTTCTTCTTGTTATAGTGTATGACTATTGGAATAATATATATAAGGTGAAGTAAAATTGGCTTCTTGCATTATAATCCTATTATATTTTTCTTATTCGTCACTAAAATTATACAAATATGTATTACTAGAATTCTAATCTTTAACATCATCAAGATCATAACTATCATATTCATTTCCTTCACTTAGACAAACATATTCTTCATCTACATAATCATTGTCATTAGGAACATATGCATGATCATCTACAACCTGATTTGTCCTTTCATTAGTGTATCTATAAGTTACAACATAGAAAAACATTAATGAATATGTAGGATGAGACTTAACACAATTTTGGAGATTCCTATGTATACTAAATTTACCTAACCCTAGGATGTCATGGATTAAAAACAAAATACCTACATCTAAGATAAGAGGAAACATAGACCTCTAGGGATTTTTATTTACTGAGTAAATAATTGACCACCTTAATAAAATGATGATGACTATTTGGAAAAAAACTATTTTTGTTAAAGATCAATAGATAGAATTTGTTTGAAAAGTATAAATGTCTTTAGATTTTTAAGGAAAATTTACTAAAGATATGAAAAAATTAATTCCAAAAAAATTATACATATTTTTAGAGAATAAAAATTGATTTTTGATCTAATAAAAAATGACTAACAAAACACTATGAGCATTTTGAAAATAGGGGTGTTTTGAATCAAATATTATCCAAAGATGTATTGCGATAATCCAAAACTCTAATAGAAGGAGTCCTAATAGGAGAGTAGGCATGAAACCTTATGGGATAAAAAGTAAAATTTACATATATAATAATGGATATTGGAAATCAAGTCTAAAAACCTAATGCATTAATTTGAAACCCTTGTAGGGTATAAGGAAATCCTAATGAAACCTAAGGTTTGCCATTCTCAAAGGAATAACATGGAAATATAAGTTTTTAAGGATTGAAACCCTAAGAGAAAAAGACCATTTATGAGAGGAAATGAGAAATCAGATCTAAAAATTAAATGTAAATATCTCTATTTGAAACCATAGAATATAAAAATGATATTTTAAAGGAGCCTAGGATTTTGTTCGATTCAAGACTTGAATTAAGTTCATGAGTATGTTTTAACTCACTTTTTATATGGTGATCTAAATAATCTAAAACATAGATTATAATTCATACTGTATAATCTATGTCTAAATTAATAAAATATGGATGTAACAATAGAGTATGATTAATTTATTCAATTTACAATTTATAAAAATGACCTCAAACATAGGGTACTTAGAATTTTTAGTGTCTATTATAATCCATGATGGTGTATAGTCATCAAAAAGGATCTTCAAGGGTTTTGTGTTGAATCAACTTAGTAAAATGACTATGAATCTCAACATGGTAGGTCTAGTTGTGCTTGGAAGCATTTAACATCCATATTTATCTACTCTCTATCAAATTATCTAGATAATTTATGATAGTCTATGATATTCTAGATCACTACACCTAAATCTATAAATGGCTCTTATGTATTGAGATGTCTTTATACCTATGTGAAAAATGAAGTTTTCCATATCTTTTACTCAAAATCCTATAACCTATAAAACATTATTAGATAAGATTGGTTGGTTTGACCCCAAAAACCCCCAATGAGTGATTGAGTGTCTCTTATGTTCCAACATTCTAAAGAGGGATCAAATCACGTGTAGGTCTCCCTCCAAACTATGTGTGAGAAATCATCATAATACTAGCATATTGTGTGATTCTATGTATAGATTTAAACACTTAGAAACCTGCTATTTTTATTTCAACGTATATACACTTGGCTCAAGGCCTACTCCTTTGAGGTGTTTCAACTTTGGAAACTTTATGGAAATTCTTATCAATGTGCAAATTATTTTCCAATGATAAATAAATGTTTACTAGATAATAATAAGCTTACTATCAACATTATTGTATAGTTTAATCTTTGGGTGATTCCCCTCTGAATTAACATAGGAAGGATTTGAATCTAGTAAAATATCCATTAAAAGGAATTTGGATGAGTCTATCCAAGGAAAAACATTCTGGTAAATTGATATTTATGAATGTGGTTGGAGGTGTCCAAAATTAGGAAACAATGATATGATATTAAGAGAAATATTGAATAAGATAAATAACCTATTTAGGAGACACTAAAAAATTCTTATATGTCAATAATAATAATTTTAAAAGGTTGCACATATAAGTAAGTTAATGATTAGGAAAGAGTGTGTGAAAGAGTCAATTGTGTATGCACAAGTCATGTATACTAAGGCTTATTCAAATCTAATGTTTTCAAGAGTCTAATACCAAATATGAGTGTCTATAAGTAGAATCTTATGATTCCCATCCTTATCTAAAATCACAATTTTTGGAATCTTATGGTGTCCACCCTCTTTATTCCTCAAAATTTGGGGCATATTATGATGCCTTCCCTTCCTCCACATTATAAATTCACAAGAAAATCAATATTTAATAAATTTTTAAAAATACAACCAAGTATTATGCTTGGCTTATGTTCTTCATTATTTTTATTTTGACCAGTTTTTCATTTCTTTCACTTGTTAAACATTTTATTATAGTTTATATTTTAGTCTAATATCCTTTGCATGTTTTATTCTAATTCTCTTATTTTTCAAACTATCTTTATTTATCTTCACCTCCAAGTTTCTCTTCACCTACATTATTATTTCCTTTAGTGTCCCTTCACTCCACTTATTCTTCATGGCTACCTCACTTGATTTAATTTTTTACCCTCAAACTCCTCTACATTATTTATGTTCCTCTTAGCATTTCAGTTTGTGAATTGCATGGTAAGACCTTAGGGAATAAAATTAGGCCCTCCTCATGAGTGCTTATTCATTACGATCTTGCCTTCAAGCTCCTCACTTTACCTTACCTCTTCAAATTTACTTACTTTATTTTTATCCTTTGTGCTTATTTTTTTATTTTTGTTATACCTCATGGATATATTCATTTTATTTTGATGCCTCCTATATTTTACCTCTTATTACCACTAGTTGTTGCATGTAATGAATCCTTTTCTAGACTAGTTTCCTCTAGGATCCCTCCTATTTTTGCATGCCTTGTGGATTTATCCTACCTATTTTTATCCCTCTTGACTTTAGATTTTTGAATTTCATTCTAATACTATGGGGAATACAACCAACACTTCCTCATAAACTCCCATGTTCATCATTACCTAGTCTATCTTACTCCTAGTCTTACCATAGCTAAGTTTATTTATTAGAAATATAAGTGGGTTTTCTTCAGTGTGTTAGTTATATTCTCTTGTAGAACAACTACTTAAATATATCTACATATATGTCATCTAAAATTTACCCACTCTTATGATGAGAGTATCAAATATGCCTATCATTGTATCAACCTATATCTATAGATTTACTTTTACCATTGGGAAACCAAATCATTGTCATATTATTATATTTTCCCTATTTACACCTCTTTTTTTAGAATACCAAGAATAGTTTCAATATCACACTTTTTAGAGGGTGCACGTCTAAGAGTCTCTAAGTGTTTTGGATTCTAGGTTTTCCTATTTAACAAATAGGTGTAAGATCTCTTGTGTTAGTCATATTATGGTTACATTGTTAATATATTAAATATTTATGACAAATGACCATAAAAAAATAAAATTAAAAAAAAAATATCATGTAAGAAAAAATCAAACAGAAAATTAAAATGTTAAATAAAATATCAAAATTCATAATCACCAGAATACATAATCACATCATTCACATGCCCATATCCTAGTGATGCAGGAGCATCCAAGGTGAATGAAAATCTTACATCAACAACAAATATTGTATATTAAGTTTTTTTTGTCTTGTGTTTGTGCCCTTGTTTGTGTAAGCTTGTGAACCTCTAATAATGATGTTATAAAATTATTTGTTTATTGCACAATAATATAGAGATATTTTATACATTTCCATCAATTTGCATTGAACTTTAAGTCATATTATTTTTGCAAGATGATTCTTCAATCCATCAACAACATGGTAGGAGATAATTGATGAGATGGAATCATATGAATATGATGCTATGTGCATTAATTTTTAGATAGTCTAGATAAATAGAGATAATTTATAGAGTTATGACATATTTTGTTTAGCCTAGAATGTCAATTTAGCATTAGGGACTCATCAATTTTATTCTTTAGCATAAAATAAAATGAGTAGCAAATATTTATGGAGATAATTAGTGCTTCATTTTTCATCCTACATGTCAACTTTACGATTATTTGGAGGTCATGTATTTTAATATGAAGTTACATGCAACTGTAATTTTTTTGTGATGTGTGGAAGGAGGAGTTTTTGATGGTTTGGATTTTAATCGTAAAAGGTATGTAAAATTAAGGCTTCCAAAATCTTATTTAGTTTTTTGAGATTAGGTAATATAAAGAGACACCCCATGAATCTAGGGATGTTAGATGAATATTTTGATTGGTTAGATGAGTCATTTTTTACAGAGGAAGTGAGATAATGATGTGGAAAAAATGGAAAGATATGGACAAAACTTCTTAGATAATGTTTTAGTTTTTGAAAATAATCTTGTAATGAATATGTCATATATGGTACATTTTACAACTTTTGTAATGTTTTGAAGTAATGAAAACCCAAATGTTTGAAGTGTTAATGTCTAAGTATGATTTCTAAGTGTTGTTCTTTGTCTAAGTGAATATATAAGTAGTGGATCCCCTATTTGAGCATGAACCACCTAGTTGAACCTCAAACTAAATAGTTGGCCTCAAAGTAGATCCCAAGGTACATTTCAGTATGATAGGATAATAGACTAGGATAACAAGATTCATTTATATCATTATTTCCACTTACCATTTTTGGGGATATATGCATGATAAATAAATATAAATGAGAGATATGTTATAAGAATATTAAATATACAAGGATAATATCAAACATATAAAATGCATAATAATTCATCTGGTAAAACCTGTATGGGTATACATAATAGTAAAATAACCTTCTTGATTATATCATAAAATTAAACCATTTACAATGATAAAAAAATTGGGAGGTTCTATAACCCTTATACAACATGTAACTATATATTAAAATGCACACACTTGATAGTGTGTACTCAGAATTCATGTAATTACTTACATCCTACATTTATAAACTAATAATATGAAGATCTGCATCATAATATACCTAATAAAAATATTTCTTATATATAAAACCCACTTTTCAAAGTCCATATAGAATGGGAATGTGTAGTTACACCTATTACATGCCAAAGTGCTCATTTTATAATGCTCCTCAACTTTGTGTTAGGTGACCATTGAGATGTTTATCCCATCAATAAAAAAGATATTTTAATACTAAAGGATTAAATCCATTTCTTTAAAAAATTCACAACTCCTTTCAACACCTCATGATGATTGAACCATCACACTCCACTTCAAAACCTTCTATGGTGGAATAAAATACACAGATAACCCTACACCACTCTACCATCATTCGTACATGATAAAACCCATATGTATTTGTCATAGGTTGTTTCCATTGAATCATACACAACCATATTATATTACACAATCAACTTTCATTACATCTTATATAACTAGTTATTATGTAAGCACCTTGCACAAAAAAAGGTTTGCACAAACATTACTATTGTATATATCCATGCAATGTGTAGACACCAAAATCGTGTCTACTCCTTGGTCGACTCCCCCTTGGTCCCTTTCCACTTCAACACTTCTAACCTATGTCTTATTAATTTAAAATAATTATCTATTTTAAATTAATAATTCCCTCTCTCTCTCCTTGACACCTCACCTCTCCTTGGATGCCTCTCCTTGGATTCCTCCACTACCCCATGCCAAATCTTAAATGCTTAAACCCTATTTCATCCCTTCCACTATCCTCACATCTCATTTAACCCGCCTTCGACCATTTTCCCACGACCAGCTGACCTCGGTAGAAGGAAGAATGGACAAAAGGCTATTTTTAGCCCTTTTTCCTATTCTTTGGTTGCCGACGTCAGTCAGTAGTCGGCCGACGTCGGTGGTATTGCCAGCGTCGGTTGCCCTTAAAATTGTGTTCTGCATCCAGAATGTGGATCCACCAATCTTTCAATCCTTTGATCTTCAACAATCAGCCAATCTTCCAATCTTCTGACCTCTCTCACTCCCTCTCCCAGATGCACGACAGACAGCACAATACAGGTACGCATTACCTTTATTTCTTTTGTTTAGTCTTTCATTATTTCTGTCTAACAACATTATCTTTTATCAAAATTGGACTGTCATCCCTTGAGGAAGTCATTGCACTTCTGGGATCAATCTTTGCTTGGCAGTCCACCATCTATCTATCTAACATCCTCTATGTTTGAGTCTTTCTCTCTACAGGTGTCATCCTCCACAGCCAAAGAGGAGTCCCTTCAGTCATCTGGATAACGGTGTGCAGACCTCATCCGGGTATCATCTAACCCTAGACCATCTATCTTTAGTTTCTTATTCCTTTTGAATGTAGAAAAGTGAAAAATTGGTAGAAACATTCTAGCACGCCCGGTGGGACCCTAGAAGTTTTCCTTGGGTTCATTTCTTTCTCTTCTAAAGCAAACCTTTCATATAGGTACATTAGGTCTCTTCTTGCATCTTTTTCTTCTATCTCTTCTGAAAGACACCATCAGCAAAGTTAAAAAGAATCCTTCTTTTTCTTTCTTTCCTGCATCTTAGATAAGTCAACTCATACTCTTCAACCTTTTCTCCACTTGTCTGCATCCGAACACACATTTCAATTTGGGCTTAAAATTTATTGCATCTCATTTCTGTCTGAATGCATATTTAGTCCACACGTCTAGTAATTAAAATCGCATCATGAATAAATTGTAGTCCACTTATGTTACACATCCAAACCACTATCACAAAATTAAACATCTTAACACACCTGAGACAAGGCCCGACTAGGATTTCATCACCTAGCGGATACCTTACCCGTCCCGGCAATCCCACTTGGACTTCACTACCAAGGGGAGAGCCCACTCTGTTCTCCGGCAGAGGATAATCTCTAGGGGAAGTATCTACTAGCTAAGCGGCCCCAGTTTATCTATGGGCTCGTGAAGTGAGGGGAGCTTGCTCCTTAGCACCAGGCCACGTACGGAACCTAACACAGACTCTTGAGCACCGAAACCAGGGAATATTTTAGTTGCGAATATTAGTACTTTGGCAAATTTTACATTTTGTCAGTGTGTTTTTTGGTGATTTCTATGCCGTTCCATGGTTTCCTGGTTGCCAAGCTTTCTTGGGTTTCATGATTGCCTAGCTTTGTAATCGCCAAGGCAAATGTTTCATTTGAGTTTCTGCCTGGCAGTATTCGCCTTTCACGCAGCCGACCAGGTAGCGCTTAATGTGGAATGTTCGTCGGGTTTCCCGTTATGGGAAGTGGAGGAGTCGGCTCGTTTTGCCAACACACTTTCATTTGTAATATGTATAAATTTGAATTGAAGAAAATAGTAATGAGACATTCAATAACCCTTTTTTTTTCTGAAGCGAACAGTATAGAAATAAAATAAACATTTAAGTATAAGTATACATTTATAATGGACATCTAAGTTTCTTATACTTTAAGAAAATAGCAATGAGACATTCAATAACCCTTTTTTTTTTCGAAGCGAACAGTATAGAAATAAAATATAACTTAAAGTATAAGTATACATTTATAATGGACATCTAAGTTTCTTATACTTTAAGTTATATTTTATTTATATACTTTCAGGGTGTTTGAGAGGGGTTTCGGACCGCTAGGAGCTATAATGCAAATTCTAGGTTTTGGTGGATCCTATCATATTTCAGAGTTAGTTAGATTCCAGGGTTTCAGGGTTTCAAACTTAGTCATATTTTAGGGTTTCAAGATTTCAAGGAGACATCATAGGAGGTATGAAGGCTGCATGAAGGGATGTATGCGTGATAGAATAGTATGAAAATATCTCTCGCAAAGTGCCACAAGCTGATCCCACCCCATTCCCAGTGCCCAAAAAATTAAAATTTTACTATGATTATTATTTTTTGTTCGCCAATGTATAATTTTTTTGTGATTTTAAAATAACACAATTCGCCTAGATTTTACACATTGTTTGAGAGACTATGAATGATTCGACAATGGAGATTATTATTTTTTCTTTGTAAACTATTTTTTCGCCACAAAAAATAATTTTTTTTGTCAGGTGTTTTACACATTTTGCCAATTTTTTACACCTTTTCTAAAGGAGGAGTTTCTTAAAGTATACCCTGACCGAAACTAACCCAAAACCAACCTTAGACTACTTCTTCTAGGACCCGTTCTAACAGCCAACTTCCCAAACACACTATAAGGCATAAGCCACCAAGACTCTAAAAAAATTATTCTTAGGAATTTAACGTTTAGGGTCTGCCTGTCTTCATCTTTTTTGTTCTTATCTGGTTGTTTGAGCTAGTAAGGACGTATTATCTTGCCTTGAATGGTTTTGACATGTATTCAAACCAAGACTCTTGTTGACCACACGAGGCAACAACTGCTTCCACCTTCGCCTCCCATAACTAGTCCCTTAATGGAGTATCATTCAGACAACGAACAAACTCCTACCCGGCCAACCCCGACCCAACCATCCATTGTCCCCGAAGGGGACCAAAACTTTGAAAGGTTCCTTGACCTCAATGTCAAGGCCCTTCAACATTATCTCACAAGAAGCCAAATGCGAGACCCTTTAGGCAACCCAATTTATGGGATGCGAACCTCCTTAACTGAAGCGGCAACGATATTGACAGCATCCGCTACCCAACCCATGACCACTCTAGCCTTTGCTTCGACCATCAACCCGACCATGTCCTATCTTCAAAGTGTGGCTTCTCCTTCTATCTCTGGGCCCACTTCCATTGGGGTTTCGGCCCCCCATCAACCACAGACTATTCAACCAAGCTCTACCCCTTTCCAAAACCTAGTTGTCTCCATCCCACCTACTCTTGCATCCATCAACACAAGAGTACCTACCTACCCTTCAACAAGTGTCGCCACCCCTCAACCACTTGTGGCAGCCCCTATTCAATTTGTGCCCTCCAACTTCATGGCACAGGTCCCCTTGGCTTCAACATCCACCCCGATGACTAGTTACCCATATGTTGCGCCCATAAAATTGCAACCGACTACGTCATACGCCCCTTCTAGCACCTTCCAAGTGCCTTACAACTTAGGGGGTGCCCCACCTACAAATCCATCCACTGATCTCATCAAGATGTTGATGGACAAAATGTCTAATCTTGAGGCTTCTATTTTTGGTTCAAGCAATGTCCTTTCATATGACCAAATTTGAAATGAACCCATCCATCCCTCCATCCCAATCTGATCGTATCCCAGTCAGTGAGAGCTTCCTAAGTTTACTCACTTCCAGAGTAAGGAAGACCCACAACAACATCTACAAGCATTCAAACATGCTTGTTATCTTATAGCCCATGATGATGCGTTACTACTACGCACATTCCCCATGTCACTTTCTATCCCTACCCTCGATTGGTATAGCTCTCTTACTAGTCACTCCCTCTTTTCATTCACTCAACTCGCCCAATTATTCCTTGACCACTTTTCGATCAATATCACCAAAAAAGTCTCAGTCATAAACCTCTACTCTATTAGACAATTTGATGATGAATCAATAGCTAATTTTGTCGCCTGTTGGAGAGGCTTGATTAACCAGCTCTCCTTCTCGTTACCTCAACCTAAGCTCATCGAGATCTTTTCTTGAGCATGTGCCAAGCACATCTCATCCACCTTGTGGGTTCAAACATTTTGCACTTTTGACAAAGATTTCACCATGGCCTGAAAGCTTGAACTCCATGCTATTGAAGAAGACAAGGTCAAATTGCATAATACCAACGCAAAAGCCGATGACCCTTCTTCTTCCAGACCTTCTTCTTCCCACTCCAAGTCCAAAGGAGTGGAAAACACTATGGTTTTTAGATCACCATCTTCAACAACAATCGACCAACCTCAACCTTCAACATCTCAAAGCATCACAAAACAATTCCAACAACACTACATACAGTGTCAATACACTCCAATTGGAGAGTCATACGCTTCCGTGTTGGAAAAACTCGTCAAGCAGGGGGTCCTCAATCTCCCTCCAATCTAACCACCTCAATTTGACTCCTCAAAAGCCCTCCCTACATGGTATAGGGAGAATGACTTCTGTCACTATCACTGTGTCCAAGGCCATGACATAAACAACTGTCAAACCTTCAAGAACATTGTCCAAGACATGATAGACAAGGGTGACCTTGTCTTGGACAACCTGAATGTGCCACCCAATCAAAACATCAACATCTTCAAACAACCCTTTCCTAACCATTCGCCTAGCCAAAACAATGTTTAGACCATGGCCGATAACTCTCAAGAGCATAATATAGGCACAGTCAACACTGTCTTGCCTCTTATGTCTAACCAACCTCCTCCACAGGTGGAAGACCCTTCTTCCCCTATTTCTCCTCCACAGGATGAAGAACTTTCTTCCCCTATTAGTCCTCCATCAACCTCTCTTATATTGGAGGATGCTTTGACCATACCAATGCCATTAGCCCCACCTTCATCCTTCTTACTACCAATGGAGGACCCTACCCTTCCTACTCCTCAACCACAAGTAGAAGGCACGATCATCCCTACCCTCTACCCTCTTGAGGAGCCACATTCTCTGATTCCTTCTCTACCAAGAGAAGAACCTATCTCTTCACCCACTTCAACCGAGGAAGACCCAGTCACAGTTTTCTCTTATCTTTTGCCTGAGATCACTACATATCACTCACCCCCATCCATATCTGAACCCAAACCCGCGCAAGCATCCATCATGCCAAAAGAGATTGAACTTCTCAGTGTTTGCCCCATATCTAACCTTGCCTCACATAATAGTGGCCCTCAAAACAAACTAAAGAAGGCTACTAAACCACACCAGAGAATTCCTCCCCCACCTTCATCATTACCCTCTATTTTGGGCCCACATCCATCCACCTTAATAGGGGTGCTTCTTACTCCATGACCTCATAGAGGCAAAATGCCTCCATTACTCTCTCAACCAATCAAAAACATACCTTCTTCAAAACATCCAATGCCTCCTACCATGAAAGTGTCATCTATGCATCTGGCTACACCGCCAAACAAAAAGATGGTACGACCAATGCCTCCTACAACTCCAAAACAAAAGTCATCAACTCCTACTGCAACAAAACATGTAGACCCATTAATAGGTTCTTATGCTTTGCTATTACGACAATTGTTGTAGTCTTCTCACATCAATCTCCCACCTCTTAAACCATACCAATCTTTCAGACCAAAACTACCCTGGTTTGACAACACTCAAATTTGTGCGTATCATCGCACACCAGGACATGACACTGAGCATTATTGTGCCCTCAAGGTTGTCATTCACCAATACTTGGAGAAAGACACCCTTCTCCTTGACCATATTATCAACAAACCTTCAACATTGTCCCATGCCTCCCAAACCTCCTCACCTTCACACTCATCAACTCTCGAATCAAGACCATCTTGGTTCGACAACACTAAATTTTGTCACTATCACCGCACACATGGACATGACACTGAGCATTGCTACGCTCTTAAGGCTGTCACTCGTCAACACCTAAAAAGGGACACCCCTTTCATCAGTGACCCTCTTGACCTTTTCAACAAATCACTGACATCATCACATGCCTCCCAAATGTCTTCACCTAAATCGGGATCTCCACACAAGACTATGGTCCCTCCACCGCCTTTAACCCCCTTATTCGAAATCAACATAGTCAATGTGACCACCAGCCCACCGACCCAAAAGGATAAAGGGAAAAGACATGTTTTTATCCCTTGGATATATCCATCTACCAAGCCTTCACCACAACCAAAACCCAAGATTACTGTCTTGGGCACATCTCGACCAACATCTTTGAAGACAATCCCTAACTCCGTGGTGAAACAACATCACCACACGACCCCTATGAAGATGTCTTTGTATGATCTCATTCAAAGCTCTCCACAGCATCATCAAACCTTTATCAAAACCTTTCAATCAATGGAGGTCCAACCTGATGACCCCCAACCACTGGCCACTTTAATCAAATCATTTCCAACCATTGCCTCCGTCATCATCCGTGATTTTGAGATTCCTGCCTCCAACTTGGCAGATCAGAATCTCGCCCTCTCAAACTAAATCTACCAAACATTATCCCCATCACAAGTAACTGGGGAAATTTGACATTATCCTAACTATCGTGACCTCGACCAGACCTCGACCAAACATCAACCAAACCTCAACCAAATATCAACCAAGCTCGACCAAACATTAACCAAACCTCGACCACATATCATCCCACCTCGACCAAACATTCAACCGATCATCAACCAAACCTCGACCAAATATCAACCGACCTCGACCAAAAAATCAACCAGACATCGACTAAACATCAACCAAACCTTAACCAAACATCAACCGACCTCTTAGTCATGACCTCGACCAAACAATCCGACAACACATCAACCAACTTCATGTCCAACATCAACCAACACGTGACCAATTTGGAAAGAAGTAAATGAAGCAAGTTTGTTCCTAATTGGCTCAGACCTTACATCGTAACGCACAAGCATGGACCAGGGACTTATCAGAACCTGATCCCCTTAATGCCTTGCATCTATGACCATTCTACTTTTAATCGAGTACTCATTCACTTGACATTTAACTTGAGCTCGTCCCTTGAACAATCCCCATCCTCTTAATCCTCATTCCTTTCAACCCTATTCCCCTAAATAAATCCTATGTAACCCTTTTATAAGGTATGGATGCTTTATCCTAATAAAAGGGAGCCCTTACACTTCTATAGTCTTGTCCATGACTCAAAATTCTATCAAAAATAAATTGGGATGTCAAAATATCAAAAGGTCACAAACTCTAAAGGCAGACTACTCCCTCAAAGGATAGCTGTACAATCATTGTTGTAGCTAATAGACTGCTCCCTCAAAGGATAGCTATTCAAAGTCCTTATATATATAAAGCAAAAATATAGACCACTCCCTCGAAGGATGGCTATGCCAAAATCTTGCTACAAACAACACTTTTTTAGAAGCTTCCTGCATCGATCAGCTTCACAAATGACCACAAAACAAAATGACATCCCTATGTAGACTTCCCGCATTGATCAGCCTACCTAAAAAAAAAGGGTCATGGACTTGACTTGTAGTCATCTTAGGGTCTCCTATAAAAAGGGGCAAAGTTATCCCTACTCAAAAGGGTTACTCTATCCTCACATATCACATCACCTACTCAAGGGACTTTGAGCTCATTTTAATGTTAAAGTGATTTGATTACTTCTCTAACACTCAATGATCAATGACGTAATGCATGAACGGGGCTTTTTTTTTCTAAAAACCCCCTACTTATGCTATCATTTATGGTCCTTGACAATGAAAGAGCAACGCACCTTTCACTTCTTATACATCTTGGTCACAAACAACCCAACCAAATCATTTGCCAACCAAACCAAATCAAACCAAACATTTTTAGACCTGTCACATGCCATAATCCATTTCACATAGTTTCTATGGAAACCAATACACATGGAAACTATCGACCACACAATTTATGTCAAGCATAAACCATTACTTGTTAAAGCATAAATCATCTCAATTCATTTTTAGCATACACCATTACCAATATGGAAAATTGCTAGGGATGAAAGACCACTCAACCAATGTTACAGAATACACCATCACACAATATGGAAAAGGCTGTAACATCATCTTATCCTCATCATTTCAACACATGACCAAACCAATCTATCGACCACTTTGACTCCTCCTTTGAACTACATTGGTCTGAGGCCCTTACACATAGGGGCTATGTAGGTAGCACTCAGTTGACATGATGTCCTCTGAGGTTAGCTCGACTACCCTCATTTGTTCTTCTACCTAATGGACAAACCATATCCTCCTTTGACCATGACTTGACCTCGACCAAAGCAATACATAACTTTGACCCTTCCTCCCTTTGGAGAGAACTACATTAGCCTGAGGCCCTTCCAACAGGGGCTATATAGGCAGCACTCAGATGGCACGACGTCTTCTGAGGTTAGTTAGGCCACATTCCTTCGTCTATCCATTCATTCGACCAACTATCTATCTCAACCAAACCAATGACCTTGGAGATCGCAACTATCTCCTCTGACCATGACCACTTCTGAGACAACTTTGCCTTAGTTGTTCCAATTCCATGTATGCTACCTCATGAATGGTTAGTAAAATTGTCCACATCACATTTTGACCCTCACAAGTATTAGATTGTGAGAAAGTTGATCCCCACTACTTGTGACATTTTTGTGTTTTCCAAGAGCACTTCCTGAGCCTGGGATACCTGGAACACGATGACCATTAGAGCTACATCTTAGATTGAATAACTTGATTAGCTACGACTAAATGCTGGGGCCCGATTACTTCAATTTTAGCACTCCTCGACCCTTGACCTGTGACAATTTGACCTGACCATCTCGTGAAGTGGTATGCACACAATCACAACTATTGTAGCATTCTCACTCCAACTTCACCATATTCATCCATCTCTCTATCAAATCGGCACCCGATTTCAAGTTCCCTTCCCTCGATTCCCACTTTGAGAGGGAATGCCTCATCCCATAATCAGGGCAACCAACCCTCTTATTTTTGTCTTGCAGTTCATCAAAACAACCAACAAGACAAAAAAAAGACTTCATCCCATACCTGGGGCAACCAACACTTATTTTTGTCTTGCAGTTCATCAAGAACAACCAACAAGACAAAAAGGGGCAAATGTAGACACCAAAATCATGTCTACTCCTTGGTTGACTCCCCCTTGGTCCCTTTCCACTTCAACACTTATAACCTATGTCTTATTAATTTAAAATAATTATCTATTTTAAATTAATAATTCTCTCTCTCTCTCTCTCCTTGACACCTCACCTCTCCTTGGTTGCCTCTCCTTTGATTCCTCCACTACCCCATGCCAAATCTTAAATGCTTAAACCCTATTTCATCCCTTCCACTATCCTCACGTCTCATTTAACCCACCATCGATTGTTTTCCCATGACCAGCTGACCTCGGCAAAAGGAAGAACAGACAAAAGGCTATTTTTAGCCCTTTTTCCTATTCTTTGGCTGCCGACGTCGGTCAGTAGTCGGCTGACATCAGCGGTATTGCCGGTGTTGGTTGCCTTTAAAACTGCATTCTGCGTCTGGAATGTGGATCTACCAATCTTTCAATCCTTTGATCTTCAACAATTAGCCAACCTTCCAATCTTTCGACCTCTCTCACTCCCTCTCCCAGATGCATGACAGATAGCACAATACAGGTACGCATTACCTTTATTTCTTTTGTTTAGTCTTTCATTATTTCTATCTAGCAACATTATCTTTTATCAAAAGTGGATTGTCATCCCTCAAGGAAGTTTTTGCACTTTTGGGATCGAGCTTTGCTTGGTAGTCCACCATCTATCTATCTAACATCCTCTGTGTTTAAGTATTTCTCTCTACAGGTGTCATCCTCCACAGCCAAAGAAGAGTCCCTTCAGTCATCTGGATAATGGTGCGCAGACCTCATCCAAGTATCATCTAACCCTAGACCATCTATCTTTAGTTTCTTATTCCTTTTGAATGTATAAAAGCGAAAAATTGTTAAAAACACAATGTTGAAACTTTTATCAATAAACTCACACTTTTTGAACACTTTGCATAATGGATGACACATTCATATTGTATAATATTTTTAATACTAGGCCCATCTCTATCCTGCATGAAGAAAAATTCTTATTACTTGGTTCATTATTTAGTCAATCTACAACTTTTTCATTTTTGTCCACCTTATATAGATGTATCTTTCTATTTTCCACCATTTACATTAAAAATTTATATTACACATAAATGTGCCTCATCTGATAATGATGCTCAAGGCTTTGTACTAGATACATTATAGTTTAATTATCACAATCTATCATTACAACCCTTAGAGTGAAAACAACCTTTGAAACCTTATTGCATTTTTCACTTGAGTAGTTGTGATGTACTCAAAGTTTGTGGTGGATATCATAACGTTGTCCTTCCATTTGATCCTCCAAATTACAACACCACTAAACAAGTTGAACATATGCACATTATTAAATCAAGGATAACCAAGATCTTCATCCAAATAAAACTCCACAAAGCCCTATAGATTTAATTTATTTATTTCATTTGGGTTTTAGATAAAATTATGTAGTCAATCATGGGAAATTCATCATTGAATAACAAGTCATAGGTAATTTCCCACCTAATAAAAATAGAAAAAAGGATTATATGCATCAATTTCTAACCCTTAAAGAGTTATTATTGAATATAATTTGGAATATCTTAGACACCCAACATATCATATTTGTATCTTCGATCAAAACAAATGTGTCCCTTATGGAAATACTTTATATAGAATGATATTCTTTTCACCTATGTTATTTTTGTTTTATAATAGTTTAAAGTATAAAATATAGGCACATATGGATTGTGAGGTCAAAAATTACATCTACAATGGTTGTTTCTCTAGATTGTTTTGGATAAATCACCCAAATGATTCCTATAGTTTTTTAATTATTTTTCTTAAAGGATATATCAAAAGTAACCCCCTATTTGATCACATGTACTATAGGACCCTTTGATGCATTTGTAACCTAAGATACCATATATTTTTGGTAACCAAGTAACAAAAGACTTGTTATGTCTAGGACCTATTTCTCTAATATTAGGTCCCCACCTACTATCAACACTATTGTGTCTGCTTTCTTTTCTTGTTGAATTACTTCACCAAATAATTAATTTCCAACACATACAACATTTACACAACCTGGGCATCAAAAGGGTTGGAGTGCATTTTTAAATCCCTTCAAGGAGTGATTATATACACATAAAATACTTGTTCATAATGGCTAAGAATGAAGCTCACAATGGTTGTAAATTTGTAATCTATCTAATAGAATATATATATATATATATATATATATATATATATATATATATATATATATATATATATATATACACCAATCACCTAAAACATGAAATAAAATTTTACTCCTAAAGTTAATCGAACAAAAAAAATTATGATTATATATTGTCACATATACTAGAATATAACCTAAATAAGCTAAGTACCCTACCTTCTAAGTATTTTCCATAAATAATAAACTATAATAACTTAATCATATGTTGTTGTTACATTTAGATTTGATTAATCTAGATATAGATTATATAACTTGAATTAAAATCAATATGTTGGATTATTTAGACCACTAAATAAAAAATTCGTTAAAACATACTAGTAAACCTAATTCACTTATTGAATCCAATAAAATCCTAGGTTCTTTTAGGGTATGATTATTTTATTCAAGATTTTTAGATCTCTATATTTACATCTGATTTTCAGATCTATTTTATGATTTCCTCTCATAGATGGACTTTGTCTCTTAGGATTTGAATCCCTAAAACCTTAGATTTATATTGACTCCTTTGAGCATGTAAAAACATAGATTCCCTTAGGTTTTCATTTTACCTTATTTTGAGTTTGTATTTATGCATCAGCATTTTAAACCTGATTTCTAATGTACATTATCATATATAAAAATTTAAAATTTCTCTTGATTTTCTTAGGTTTTCATGCATGTTCTCCTATTAGGTATTCCTTTATTGGGGTTATGGTTTATCCTGATATAGATTCGGCTCATATTTTATTCAAATTAACTCTATTTTAAAAATATCAAAAGTTTTTTTATTCGTATCGATTGGATAAAAAAATTATTTTTTCCCTTAAACTTTATATGGATTTTCTAGAATTAGGGTTTTCCTGTGCTTAGTTCAACATAGAAATTGGAAGACACATATACTTTTTAGACAAATTGTGGGTTTTGTTTATCTACTTATATTTAATAAAAACACACTTTTAAAAAAAAATCCACACCATTTTATTAGGGTGGTCAATTTTTTACTTGAGAACTAAACATATCTACAATTATATGTTTTCTTTTGTCTTAAGGGTAGGCCTTGTAGTTGTATTCCTTATCATCCTAGGGTTTAGTAAATCCTTTGTGTAAGCATCTCCAAAACCTTGTTATGTCTCATCCTATGGATTTATTAATATTTTCCTGTGTTATGCCTTATATCTACACTAATGAATGGAAACAATAGATTGTAGATGATCATGCATGTGTTCCTAATGACAATGCTTATTTAGATGAAGAATATTCTTATCTGAGTAAAGTAAATAATTATGATAGTTATGAGCATCATGATGATGATGATGATGATGATGATGATGATGATGATGATGATGATGATGATGATGATGATGATGATGATGATGATGATGATGATGATGATGATGATGATGATGATGATGATGATGATGACGATGATGATCATGACGATGATGATGATGACGACGACGACGATGATGATGATGATGATGATGATGATGATGATGATGATGATGATGAATATTTTAATGATCTAATGTATATTTGTATAATTTTTAATAAGGATAAGAAACATACAATAAGCTTACAATGCAATAAGGCAATTCTCTTTCTCCTTTTATACAATCTTCCACTAGGCATACACTAGAATATAGAATTGATTAACATTGAATTAACTAATACAATTATTGATCCTTGTAATAATCCACTTAATAATGAAGATACATTAATGAAATTAATAAATGATTTACATATTGAGTATCACAATGTTATTCACTAAAATTATGTTCTAAAACCAATTCAACTTATATGGAAAAATAATTATGATGTAATTCCTTCTTATTCAAAAAATAAAAATGATGATAAATCTAAAATATGCAATGATGTCTCTAACAATTATGATAACGATTTTAGCCTTTTAATGCAACAAATATTTTTGATGGTTTGAAAATATTTACATCTAAGATAAATCATGGGATGAAATTTATAAATGAGACTTTCCAAACCACCACCATACCTAATAGTCATATGATGTGTATGACACATATAATGAAAGAGCCTCAAAATCAAATTTATACTCATATGACACATATAATTAAAGAGCCTCAAAATCAAATTTATACTTCAAATTTAAAATTCAATTCATATAAGGATAAATTTAAGGACAATGTATGGGCATGTACTTGCACCTTTAATCATACTACTTCCCATAAGTCAAAAACATTGTATCTAAAAATTGAGTATTCCCTAACTAAGTAATTCATTAAGACAATCACAATAGAAGATAATTCATAATATTGTTTCAAAATTGAATCAACTAATAGTTTTAGGGATAGATCAAGTAATATTTTGAGAACACTTGAGAACACTTCTAGATAATAAGTTAAGGAGGTTATTCCTAATCAACATCACCCTACACATCGAATTCAAGGAGTTGGGGCAAGATAATTTTGTCAATATCATCATATAAGTGGAAATATAAATAACAATTATTATGCATTACAATATAGAATTGAACAATTTGTGGCTACGGGTGTTATTGAATTTAAAAAATATAACATTAATTCACATGTAGCTTCTTCATCTTCTTTTACTACATATTACACAAAGTGTTATGTATCCCAAAACATCAACACAAAATCAAAAATGGTCAATTGATCTCCTATAAAAAGTAAAACTAGGAAAATATCCCCTTATACTTTATAATATGCAAAGATCAATCTTTCCAATGACATTTATATAAAGGAACTAATGGTAATTCAATCTCTTGTAGAAGGAGAACATAAAAATGGGTATTGGCATTGATGATAAGAACAATGAAATGTATAGCATATAATACAAATTAGTTACAAAATATAAACAATAGTGAGGATGTTAAAGGGCATAATACTATATGAGTTTATATTGGGTTAAAGATATTCAAGACATTATTTTATGCAAGATTAATCTTGTATGATTATATGAAATTATTGGAAAATCATAGTTAAAATAAATGGAAGCAAAATTTGACAACATTAATTTGATAATTTTATTTGACTTCCAAGGTGATTTATTCACATACCAAAGAGATACAACATTTGAAAAATGGTTTTTATTGAGACTATAGTTATAACTTACATCACATAAATATGGATACTAAAGTAAATTTTCAAAAATTAAATAATTAAGTAATTGATAAAATAAAGGGTTCTTATTACGATCTCTCTTTCTACTTATGGACTTGCACTCATACTTTAAGTGGTTTTGGACTTCATTTAATATTTTTATGTCGGGATGAATTTATTAGATAACTTAACCTTTGTGTTGATCTCAAAGGACTATAATGACATCAATGAGGAAATGTGAAAGCAAGGTACATTTTAATTTCATTTTTTTTAAATTAGTCACTAAAATATTATAGTTATTTTCATTACGTAAAAATATGCGATACGATCACAAATGATAATTGTAAATAAAAGAAAATTTAATGGAATGAATATTTAGTCTTATACTCACATTTATAAAAAATGAATTTAAATATTTGGAAATCACCAAAAATTATTAATAAAGCTGTTCTATTATTTTGTCAATTTTAAAGTTTACAAATAAATTATATTTTTCATAAATAATTATTAATTTTATTTTTATAAATAAATATTAATTAATTTTATATCATCATAGATAATTTTGCAACTAAAAAGGGGTAAAATTTTATTGAAAGAACCCGAAAACAGGAAAATTACAAACCCATATCCTGCTCAAGAAGTTGAGCCAGGTTAAGGGCTAAGCTAGCAGGGAGCATCTTCTGCTCAAGAATACACCAGTTTGGCCCATTCTTTGAGGCCCATTTAGCTAAACCATCAGCAACTCCATTCCACTCACGAGGAATGTGCTTAAAAGAAATAAACAAAAAGGATGCACTAATCTGACGAATCTACTTAATCACCGCAGCAAGCTGCCAATCAACATTATCAAAATTACCATTATTCAGCAAGTTAATAATCACTTGTAAGTTAGACTCAGATAACACTAGGATAGCCCTGTCTGCAACAAATTTGAGTCACCTCAAGGATCACCATGGCCTCCATCAGATTGTTGGTATGGTGGCCCTTGTAAATGGAGAACAAAAAACAAATCGAGCCATTGGTGTCTCTTCCTATGCCACCTATTCCAGCAGCCCCAAGATTGCCTTTGTAGGACCCATCAACATTAACTTTAATATGCCCCTCCAAGGAGGATTCCAATGCCCCAAATGGCTAATTCGAGGAGCTCACTACCTAGTCCTATTCGTGGCTTGAGTATCAAGAAGAAGGGAAGCTACAACAGGCATAATAGGGGATAACCGCTTTAAAATCATTGTCTCAGTCGGGTCCAAAATCGCCATATGGTCACATTTGACATGGATAGTTTCTTGAATCGCATTAAGGACTTTCAACCAGACCTCCCTGAGACCAGTACAGGATGCTTGAAAAATCAATTTGTTTCTCTCTATCCAGATATTCTAAAGAATAAAAATAGGACCAATAGCCCACATAGACTGCAATATAGATGCCTTGGTAGGAGGTCGACCCAGGCGCTGCCAGAATTCTGCCAAGGAGGACACATGCCAACAGGGGCAATCCCATGCTTCCCACCACAGATGCCATAATCTCCTGGCAAAGGAGCATTGGAAGAATAGGTGCACCCCATTCTCCTCACTGCTACAGCAAAGTATACAAATTGAAGGACCATGATAACCTCTTCTACAAACATTATCCCATGTCAAACATCTATTGTAGGTGAGAGCCCAGAGAAAGAAGTTGCATTTTGGCCAAGATACAGAGTTCCAAATTTTCTTTCCCCATAAGAATTCCACTTCTCCAAAACATTTCTTTGTGAGCTCCTGATAGCCTGAAGATACCGAGTACTGCCCGTTGGAGTCGCCTCCCCAAGCCAGGACATCACTCTCCCTCAGGGAACTACAGCCTCTGGCAGTAAGGATCTAAGATAGCTCCTACTAGTTCTCCACATTTCCTCTTAGCGGCCAATCAGTCTCATTCTTCCATTTATAAGCAATAGTAGTCCCTAGATTATAAGCTTCTTTGTAATGCTCCACGGTGATCCATACAGCGGTGAGAAAGGATTCACACAGGGGCTACAAATGGGGATGAGAGGAAAGGAGGGGAGGAGCTCCATTCCAAGAATCTTCCCAAAAAAGTGCCTCTAAACCACTGTTATAGATCCAAAAAAGGTTGGGTTGCACCAACTAAGCTCCAAGTTTGAGGGTGTTCCACACCAAAGAGCCTCTTCCCTCAATAGGCAGCCTAGGAATCTCAGACGGGTTAACCCCTGGGAAATACTTCAAAGACAAGATACGGGCCCAGAGGTGGGATTGGTTGGTGCACCAATGCCAATACAATTTAGCCACAAGAGCCTGACTAGAAAGAATAGCAGATCTTAGCCCAAGACCTCCATCCTTCTTTGGTTGGCAAATAGTGTTCCAATTAACAAGACTCCATTTCGAGTGTCTTAGATTGCCGCTCCATAGAAATTGCCGAGAAAGAGCATCATATTCCTTGAGAAAATACATCGAGGCTACTTGGACCATACTACGATAAATGGGCAATGCTTGAATCATGGATTGTAAAAGGGTCACCCTCCTTGTAGTTGTGAGCCAACGGTGGGTCCAATGATTAACTCTTTGCCTCAGTTTGTCCAGAACATTCTACCAAAAAAGCCTGGACTACCTACCAACCACAATGGGAATCCCCAAGTAAGTCACCAGGAGAGGGTGCATCTGAAATCTAAAAGTAGCAGCAATCCTTTGCTGGATAGCCTCAGGAGTATTGAAGAAAAAAATGGAGGATTTGTGCTCATTGATTTTCTAGCCAAAAGCCGCTAAGTAAGAATCCAAGGTGCTCCTGAAAGCTTGCACTTCCCTAATTCAGGCTTTCCTAGCCAGGATGGTGTCATCCACAAATTGGAGGTGAGTCAGCTTAGCTATCCCATGCCCCCATTGCCAACCCTAAATCAAGTTTTGGGAGACCTAAAAATTAATAAGATAGCCCAACCCTTCAGCAAGGATAATGAACAAGTATGGAGAAATCGGATCTCCTTGACAGAGTCCTCTAGATGCCCCAAATAGTCTGGAAGGTGCCCCATCAATGAGGACTGAATAAGAGGGTGTAGTAACGCAACTAAGCACTCATTTTACCCAGTCTTGACCAAAGCCAAATGCTAGTAGGATTTTCCATAGAAATCTCCAATCAGCCCTATCATAAGCCTTAGCCAAGTCAAGCTTTATAAACATAGCTCTATCCTAAGAATTATACATAGAGTGGATTGCTTTCAAAGCAATCACCACTCCATCCAAAATTTGCTTTCCCACCACAAAGCCCCCTGTTCCTCTGAGATGATCATGGGGAGCCAAAATTTGAGCCGCTCTGTAATGAGCTTGGTGATAATTTTGTAGATCATATTGCAGAGTGCAATGGGCCTAAAATGATTCATCTGATTAGCCTGTTTCTCTTTTGGGACCAGAACCAAGAAAGTTGCATTAACCACTCTAAGCATTTCTTTGTTGAGGTAAGACTCCTGCACTACTTCCATGAGGTCCTAGCTGATGATACTCCAGAACTCTTGAAAAATTTTGGCTAGAAAACCATCCGGGCCTGGCGCTTTATCTCTGTGCATACTAAACACCACTTTTTCAACTTCTAACTTATCAATCAGTTTCAATAATGCTTCATTCATCTCTGGCATGATGAGAGGGGGTATGCAGGCCAAGACCTCATTTTCCTCTAGTTCAGCAGAAGGTGGTATGCCAGAAAGGAACTCAAAATAAAAATGGATAGCTTCCTCAGATATAGCAGGAGAGGAAGTTACGCGGGATCCATCCAATGTCATAAGAGAAGATATATAGTTCTTGTTGCGACACACCTGGACCGACTTGTGGAAGAAAGTTGTATTCCAGTCACCCTCCTGGAGCCAATCAATACGTGCCTTCTATTTCCAAAAGATCTCTTCCCGTAGTTCCCATTCTGATAGATCATTCAAAGCCATAAATTCAACCTTATGAAGATCATCTGTCAAGCCAAAGTCATGAATTTGTCTAGTAACAATGTCCAGCCTCTCTTGCGCCCTTTTCTTCATTGCATGGAGATTACCAAAGTTATTTTTGTTCCAATCCTGTAGCTTTTGCTTCACATACTGAAGCTTCTTGACAAAGGAGAACATGGCAGTGCCATATGCGGGACCTCCCTGCCTCCACTAGTGGGTCATGAGGGTATGGAGAGAAGAATCCTGAGGCCACATTAGCTGAAACTTAAAGGGAGGTTTCTTGGGCCCGACAATATAACTAGTTGTGAGCTTGATGGGCCAATGATCAGACCCATTCCAATCCAAGATTTTGGAAGCCAGAGAGAAAGCATTAAAAAGCCAAAAAAAGACACTAAGAATCTATCTAAGTGCTTAGAAATAGCATCCTTACCTGATCTTCTATTGTTCCAGGTGAAGAGCCCATTAATGGGCTTAACATCCGCTAGGCACAACCGGTCAATATTATGTCTAAGAAGCTCAGACAAGGGATCTAAACATGCTAGCCCTCCCCTTTTCTCCTCCAAGCTAAGAATAGCATTAAAATCTCCATCCACGATCCAAGGCAAGTAAGGAAAATAGCTCCACACATACTGTAAATGTTCCCAAAGCTTGAGTTGCCCAGAGATATCACCAGGTACATACACATTGGTGACCAAGATCAGCTCCCCAAACTTAGGAGAGGACGTAATCATAGAAAGCACTGAGAGACTAGCCATCCACTAGAGTCGCATGACCTTCCCCAAATCCCAACAGATTTCCAATCCCCAAGCACTACCTAAAGCACCCACACATTAGCATTGCCCCTAGGCCCAAAACTTTGACATACAACTGAGCATAGCATCAACAGAGAGCTTGGTCTCTTGAATGCAAAGGATGTCTAGAGAATGCTCTACAACCAACTTCCACATAGCTCTTTATCTGGGGATACTATGTAATCCCCTTACATTCCATGATAGCACTATCATTGGGTGGATTGGGTGAAGTGTTCATCCAGGGTCTTAACCGCCTCTGATTCAACCAATAAATCCCCTATGCATTGGATTTTCTCTTGATCCTTCTTGCATCCCACTCTAGAAGGAGTGGTGAAGGAGACTTTCTTGAAAGGTCTTTGCATTAAACCCAATGCTGACAACAATATCTTATCTTTCCAAGAGGTCTTCGTGTCTTTAACCAAGTCTGCCCACCTGACATCCTTGTCCTACTGAGCTGGATAGACTATCAATGCCCCTTCTTCCGGTGCATCCTCAATCTCCTAATTCATCTAGATCACCATGTCTTGGGATTCATTGGGGAAAGAGCACTTCTCTTCACCCTCTGAAGGTCCTCCCATCACCTCTGGTGGAATGCCATCTTCTATGGCCATGCTATCCAAGGTTTCAAAGTGGTTGAACCCTAACTCTAGGGGCCAGTCTTGATTCCTATGCTTTTGTCCACGTCCCTTCACATGCTGTCAAACTTGTGTGAAGCCTTCATAATCAGGGCCATTAAAATCAGGCGGGCATTGAGTCAGATTAACCAAATTTGATTGGGGTTTTCCTTTTGACGTATTACCCAGGGCATGATTTGATGAGCCCATTTGGGCTGAATGGCCTGACTCTTTACCTCCATTGAACTCCATCCCAGTGAATGTCACAACCTAGGGGCATTGATGGTGCAAGTGGTTGTAAACATGACAAATTCTATAGCAAAAAGGGATGGCTTCATAATCGATTTGTTGGACCTAGGATGAACCTCCCAGGCAGATTTCCATAGCATCTGATAGAGGGTTATTTAAATCCATTTCAACAAAAATTTGGGCAAAGGAAATGATATTTCTATCCAGTGATTGGTGTGTTATGGCAATTGGTGTTCCCAGTAATGCAGTTATTTGATGCAAAATATCTTCTCTCCAAAATTCTAGGGGGAGTCTCAGAAGATGGACCCACACAAGCACGTGGGTTGGCAGATCCTCCATAGAATTGAACCCTGCATGCCAGGGTTTGATAAACAGCCCAATTTGATCATAGAAGTAGGGTCCTCCCTTGAAAATTTGATTCTTGTCAGAAACAAAGGAGAAATTTACCAAGAAATGGTTGTTTCCAACCAACATGATATCTATATCCCCTTCTACCTACCAGGTACGGTGCATACAGGTTTCCAAGGCCGCCTGGGATATCTAAATAACCACAAACTTGCATATCAGGGTATGAGCAGATAAATAGTCAACATCCTCGATAATTTCAAGAGGGATCACCAAAATAGGGCTTTCATGGCTCCTCAGAAAGCAGCCATTTACCTTAGAAATCTTGGGCCGCTCACTAAAATAATATGGCTCCTTCCCCTATGGAGCCTCTTCCTACAGCTGACACGCACCACCAAAACCCTCACCAAGGCCGTCCCTCTCCTTTTCGCCACTCGCAGCCATCGCTCTCTCCATCATCATAGATAATTTTTAAGATTATTAATTAATTATATTTTTTTGAAAAATAATTTTTAATAATATTAATTAATTATATTAATATAAATAATTCAAAACTATTAAATAACTACATTAAATTTAACCTAACTTAAACTACCTACCACCCTAAGCCTACCCACCATGCATGCCAAAATTAAGGAGAAAACAAAGATAAACTTCAAGTTAAAATTAATTCACTCCACCTCCACCCACTTAAAACCCATGCAAAGTGAGGGTTTTCTGCCACATCAACTACCACATAAAAAGCTAATTAAAAAAATCATTAACTAAAAGTTTAACCAAAATCAGCGCTCAAAACGAGGGAAAAGATTTTTTTTTTGCATGAAAATTGGCATGAGAAGAAAAATATAAAGAGAAGATCAATGAATAAGAGAGAAGAAAAGAAGCGCTTGAAATAGCAAGAAGTGGAGAGGAAAAGTTGGAAGGCAAGGAGGAGTTGGGCACATAAGTGAAGGGGGAGCACAAAAGTGAAGGAGAAAAAAATAGAAGCTCTCAAACCAAGCGGATACATTTCAGTCAAGGATTTTAACACATGACTAAGTATTTTATTTATAAGATAAATTATAAGATGTATATATATTATTTTATTTAAATTTCTAAAATAAAATATTTTATTTAAATTATAAGGTAAATAATTTATATTATTTAGTTTGTAAGAAAAATATTTTATTTTATTTTATTTGTAAGATGAATGTAAATATTTTATCCTAATTAAAATCACAAGGGAAAAATATAATGTATTTGTTTTTAGAAAACTAAAACAAAAATGAGTTTTACATTATGCATCTATTTACAAATATTAAAATGATCTCTATCCCTGGTTCGGTGACAAAAAATAGAATATAGTAAAAAATAAATGTGTTTTTTTCTATATACTTAGTTATAAATTTACAAAGTACATTTGATCTAGTCTGTAAACTTACATGTGTAAACCTAGATTTGTGACAATATCAATTTAGATACTTGAAATTTCCATAAAGCAATCTAAGTTATCATAAAACAATTTTTTGAGTGGACCCTTACTTTGATTAGAGCTTTGATGATGAATTTTATTATCATTAAGACTAGTATAAAAATAAATATCCTTCATTCTAGGGTTGAACCCTCCTTGCAAACGCATAAAGGATTTATTTAGATTTAAGTTTAATAAACTCCTTGCATATAAATTATTGTTTTAGAACTGTTTATCTAAATAGACTAAAGACATAATTGTCCAGAATATACATGGCTGAAAATCGACATGATGACTAAAGTAGGAGATTATGTTTTCTACTTTCCTACTAAATATTTTGCTTTTGAAATATAGTACATTTTTTTTTTGAGGTATTATTTACTTTTCAAATCTCAAACTTAGATCAAGAATTTAAGGTTAAACAAAACTATGCAGTGTTCAATGTAAGTGGTACCTTTGGCTCACATTTAAGGGTAATGCTATCACGCTTGAGCTACTACATCCATAGCCTAATACAACTTCAACAATGATGTATGGGCATCATCCCTATAAACCATTGGGGAGAAATAAGGATCATGTCATGTCATTAAGACCAAGGGGTGGGATAATTCCTCTTGGTCAACAACACTATTAAGATAAGGTAACAACTTGAACTACCTTAAATAGTTCTAAATTGTGAACTTATGAAATATAATGGAGAAAGTACATTTCTTACTCAAAACTCAGTACCACTGAAAAGAAGTAATGAAAACCAAAATTGAGAATGTTAAACTAGTTATTATCAAGAAACCACCAACCATATGGCTTTCAGATAATGAAACATTAGCAACAATTATAAATATTTGGTTGGTTAAAGAAAGGATCAAAAACATTGTTGATGTAAATAAAAAGTAAAAAGGGGGGTGTAGCTTGCAATGATCATTTCTATTTCTTGTTAGAATTTAAGGCTAGTTTAGTTTAAAAAGTATTCAATCACTTTAACTGATATTTTTTATGCTCCCATTTGGTAATAATCACAAAGGGACTATCTGGGGAACTGGGCCCTAAAAAGGGCTACATACCTAGGTTCATAGTTCACATAGAACTTAGAATAGAAAATAGAACTATATGCATACTACACCTTGATCTTGTTCCGAAGCAAGTATGTAGGCAATCCAAGAAGTGAAGGATGTTTCCAGTACACAGGTGAATAGGATGAGTTTTTGGGTTGTATGCTAAACAAGATTAAAGTTAAATAAAAATACAAAACCATTATAATAAAACTTTAGTTTAGATAAACAAAATAAAGATAAGAATTATGTGATATACTCGAAAGGATCCTAATTAGATCATCATAGTTCTCGAGGATTTAGGCCAAATTTTGAGGTAGAATGCAACTTTTTGTTATATATTTTAAAAATGATACTATCATGATGACTTTGGTGTTTATCTAGTAGGGATAAGAGGTAAACAGTGAGTGACTTAGGATCTGGTTGATTCTGATGAGTCAAGTCTCTAGCTAGAGCATAACCTATCCATGTGTAGATATCTAACCCATTTGGTTAGATGATTGTCTATTTGGCAAAGGAATGACTAACTCATTTTGTTAGATGATTACCCAATTGGCAAAGGAATGACTAACCTATTTGGTTAGATGATTTCCCATTTGGCAAAGGAATGACTAACCCATATGGTTAGATGATTGCCCATTTGGCAAAGGATAACTGATAGGATAATATATATACCTAATTTATATGCATAGACAAAAAATAATTACATTAAAAAATGTGTTTTAGGATAGGAATTGTGGTTTCTACATTGTGGTATCAGAGCCAGGTTCTACATTATGGTATCAAAGAGGTGGTCTCTTTGTTTTAGGATAGGAATTGTGGTCTCTACATTGTGTTGTCATAGCAGTGGTCTCTACATTGTGGTATTAGAGTGGTGGTCTCTACATTGTGGTATCAGAGTGATGGTCTCTATAGTTCTTCACAAAAATTTAACAAGATAATTTTAAAAATACATCATATTTGATTATACATATCCTATAATGAGTTATTTAAGTGAAGAGTTTAAATCAGTGGGTAATTGTATAATTTTTGACTTACAACATATATTATATATGACATATGTATGGATACAATATTTATGGGATCATCACATAATTGGAACATAATTTATTGTACATAACTTCTTGATTTTTTATTTATTTCTCATCCCCTCTTCCTCTATCTTAACACACATGTACATATGCTTTTTCATTAATAATTATTGTATCCCTTTCCTTGGTTTCAACTTCTCTCTTTCCTTTTAATTATTCATCTTAATACAAACATCAATGACATCCATCTTATGATGATACATCCTTTACATTAGATTCATCCACTGCAAATTCTTTTACAATATACTGCTTCTTTAACACCACATATTGACTATCTATATGATCTACATTAAGCTTACATGATCACATATAATTATGACTACATATTATAACATGAGAATTTAGACTAATTATTATACATGTGGGTTCATATTATGCCTTATAATGTGCCATGAGTTGTTAGGATCCCTCCCATTATTCATTTTCTTACAACATTATCCACTTGGCTATACATATGAGTGTTAAATATTTCAAAATTTTAAACAAATAAAAAAATTAAAAACAAGGACCTATGAATGATGTGTATTTATATTTCAAATGATTCCTTTATGATTTATCTCATATGGTATATTATTTATCCAGAGTTTCTATACAAATATGTTTCATGGTATGCATGAGTGAAATGTAATACATATAAGTATTTTATGACATGGACACTCATATGCAAGGATTTACTATACCCAAAGGCTTAAATTTTCTATGTTGGGGAGATCTTGGTACATTTCACATAATTTACATATTTATATGACCATTATATTAATCATATTGAGATATTTTATATTGATTACACATGAATTTTATCTTACTCATAATAATTAGAGTGTTATTTCTCTAGATACTTTGTTTTTATATATTAGATTATGGCATACATTGATTGTGTAGATTAGGCTAGTTTGTTCTATGTGTGATTGATATTTTTGCATGTTACATTTTCTAATACTTGAGTGTGTATTACATTATGTGACCTTCTCTCTTTGAGACTGAATCTATGTGACATTGGGTGTTTATTATTTGATTCCTATGATTGGATATTTATATGTATGGATCTTACCCTATGTATTCATTGTTTAAAATTGTGTGTGCTTTGCATAATTATTTACCTGTATAATAATCATTGTTGTCTATGATAATCTTACTATGTTTGACACATGTATTTTATCATATGTTTCTATAATTGTTGTGTGTGTTATGACCATGACATTATGAGTGACTATGTGACTTTGTTTCCTATGTGTGGATACATATTGAAATTTCTATTGATCTTGTGAAGGCATGATCCATATTATGAATTATTTTACTTGTGTTTGGTTCCATGATACATACCATGCATCTTCTGTGTAGTTATTACTCAATGATTTTACCTGCGTTGCTGTGTTGACTTGTTATATCTATCTTTACATGAAAATTATATGCCTTAGGATACATGTATTATATATTTTGAGTTCATTTAATCTTATCTTACTATGATGACATAATCTAATCATATTATCACATGATTTACATGTTGACATCATTTTATATATAACATGATTCATATAATTCTTTTATTTTAAGATAAGTAATTTACAAGGTGTATACCTTAGCTCAAAATTTGGGCATAGAAAGTTCAGGTTTTGGGCACAAATTATTTAAAATTATCATAGGTTTAATTAGATTATTTCAATATTGAATCTGATTGTGTTATATTTGGCATATATTGGAGGCATATGCAGGGAATATGTTAGATATTATATAGGATTATGAATGATAGTACATATATTTTATGATAATACTACAATTTTACATGACTAAGACTTCGGAGGTTATAAAATTGGGGGCATGTATGCAGCATATGCTGAAATTTCATAGATAATTTGATATTTTGGCATAGATCACATAACTCAGATTACATAAGTTATTAGATAGGGGATGTATGTAGGGCATATGTAAATAATTTAATAAAAAAATTTAAGTGGGTTATTCTCACATATACTCATATACTTATAATGAATCATAAAATCCAATGTGAACATATCTAGTTGGTAATTAAAGATATAATTTTAGAACCAATTCTGGAGCAAACACTAAATATTAATACCAAAAAATATCTCAAACCTGGACCAACCAATCCATGATGAAAATTACCTATACAAACACACATAAATTCTTCCATTGACCATGAGTAGATGATATAAAATTATTTAATTCACATCTATCTTTTATTCATCAAAAATATTAAAAGGATGGATATATTAAGAGTGACATAGAGGCATTACTTGATCTCCTCATGCATGTGTCACTATGCACATTTCTAGTGGAATGTAAATCTTGGGTGTATGCCTTAGATGAGGGACCATGATATGTGTGAAAAACTATTATGGGATAAATTATTATTTTTTTTTTAATTTCCTACAACATAGGTCAATAGTTTATTATTATACCAAATAAAAGGGTAAGTCATAAAAAAAGAAAACTTAAAAAAAATTGAAGCTGAAAGTATTACATAAATTAACCATTAGAGTATTATAAAACAAAAATTCCACTCTAGATTAATATTAAAACATACTAGATATGAGTTTTGGGGAATTAGAATACAATTTTTTTTTTAAATTATAAGATTGGTTATGTAATTAATTCATGAATGCATAATTTAACTTGTCCCTTTTTATTGATGGGGAACCTTACTAAATTGAGTAGAACCATGTTGTTCTACACTCTTCTGCTAGGAGCCTTGTGTATTAGTTTAGTTGTGGAGGGGGTTTCCAATGAAGGGATGCCTCACCATAGATACATTAGTGTGCTTAGTGGATTACTTGAATTCATTTTATTTATCATAACTATTTTACTTGATATTATTAGCTTCATAGCTTTACATGAGGCTCACGGACTCTTTACTTACAATATTGGAGCTTGTTTCAACCGACTTAGGCTAGTCTCTCTTCAAAGTTTTTATCCCATTTTTTTAATTATGTGCATTTGTTTCTTGGCATAACTATTCCATCACACTCTTATCATATTTGTCTCAGTTATAAGATTATTGTATTTTATCCACCTATCTCTCTTTGAGGCTTCTACATATGTCTTATGCAATCCTAATTTTTTATTCACTTTATTCACCTTTATGCCTTGCACTAGAGATACTTCACTTGGTCCTATGTTATCACTTGTGAAATATAAAGCTTCTCTATTGATTCCTCCTCAAAAACTCTCTTAATCCTTCATGTATCTCTAGAATTTTACTCTATCATCTACCCCAATGTTCAGAACTATGTTAACCTCAGTTTCACTTAACTCAAATATGCTTCTTCTTGGTTCTTATTATGATACTTGCCTCAAAGTTTAGTGATATACTATCTTTAATTTCTCACACAAAATATATTCTGTCTTATTTGGAATGTTTTACACTTTTGATATCTACCTCAAAGATTAATGATATGCTAGCCTTTAACAAAATTCTCTACTTATCCTACCCTTGGTGCATCTCTTGACTATCCCACCACTATGATAGCTACCTCAGACTTTGGATATCTACTATCTTTAATTTCACATTAGGAAACTCCTCATTCTCATCACTCTCACATAACACCTATATCTTCTCCATCTTATCTACACTTCCTTCCACACAAAACACATATTTGTTACTCTCTACATGAATTAATTATGATAGCACACTTTTCCACCACTTCTCCCCCTCAAGATTCTAGGTTTCTTATATCCTTTTGTTATTATGTGTGGAACACTTGATACTTTATTATTTTCTCAGTTTTTTTCTCATCGACTCTTCTTCCTCATCCTTCATATCTTCTTTGATTTATTGTTAACTCTTATTCTCTTGTGCCTTACATATTTTTATACTTGTCATTTTTTGAAGGTTCAACTATAGGCTAACCTCTTCACCATCTCCTTTTTATCTTTATCCCCTCATCTCAAGGTGCATGTATTTCATCCTGCCATCTACTAAACTTTATAGCTCCTTATTGTGCTCTCAACAACTCCTTCCTATTTCATTCTTCACGTTGTGCACAATAATATTTTTTAATTTCTTCTTTACTCCTGATTGTTTACCTTAGTCATGTAACATTTCCTTGGATGCCCCTATTCTTTGGTATCATCTACACTAATACCTTTATCCAATTTTTTAGGTTTGGATCCATGGCCACCCACTCCATCTTTGTGGTTACCTCCACTGGCTACATGACCATCTCCCTTGGCTTTGTGGCCTACTTCTTTAACCCAATGCCCAATATACTTCCTTCTAGTTTGAGGTAGATCTATGCATGCACTACTTGGTATATAAGGACAAAAACAAAATGTTTACTTTCTTTGCCTCATAATCTCTTCTTAGCCTTTAGTATCTCCATCTCCTTGGTTCATTTTTCCACATGATTCTCTATGTAAACATCACTCATATGGATTCCCCTACACTCTTCAACGTAAAATTCCACTATGTATCTACAACCTAGTTCATCTTCTTATTTGGGTCTTATCCTTCTTGTGCTATCTTAATATAGAACACATACTTATTTCCTTACACTATTCATTATCTACCCATTCATTCTTGATGGAGAAAATTTTCTTCAACACCTTCTACCCAATACTCTAATTAGAAGAATATCCTTCTATCGATTAGTTAGATTAAAAATTATGGTGGTGATCATCACCTATTCTCACTTCTATATATTATTATTTATTATTTTGTGCTCTTAAATTTCTAATATCAATATGGATAGCCTCAAATATAATATTTTTCCATGCTCTTCTCTTCCTTTACTTTGCACTTAATTACTTAACAATTAGTGATCAGTCAACATTCAATATTTTAGGCCACCCACTATTATGATTTCATAGGCATAAATAACCTTATGTAGGCATTATATGACTCTTTGAACTAATTATAAAAATATTATTCATGATCATATGTAGATTATATTCTCTAAAATGGTTTTCTCATGGTTGGCATCTACTAGTCCTTTATGATATTTTATCTTTCTTTACTAGCTGCCTCACTAATCGATGGTCTATTAGCCATCTCTTCTATTGGATTCCTCATGGTTAACATCCTACTAGCCTTCCCTTATTCATAATAATTTTATGATTTCAAGCTCTTCTCCTCCTATATTTTCCTAAGGCTTTTGACCCACTTTGATACCATATGGTACAATCATAGTGGGGGTTCCCAATGAAGGGATGCCTCATGATGCAATCATTAGAGTGTTCAATAGATTAATTAAACTCATGTTATTTTTCATAACTATTTTAAATGATATTACTAGTTTTTCATATTTACATAGGGATCATAGTCCATTTAATTATAAAAATGGAGATATAATGGTTTTCCATACGCATGCACTCTATACAAGACTTTGGGCATAAGTCTCTTATCTCCCCCTCTAAATTTAGGTTTCATTATTATTAAGAGCACTCAGCTCTCTCTCTCTCCTCTCTCTCTCTCTCTCTCTCTCTCTCTCTCTCTCTCTCTCTCTCTCTCTCTCTCTCTCTCTCTCTCTCTCTCTCTCTCTCCTCTCTCTCTCTCTCTCTCTCTCTCTCTCTCTCTCTCTCTCTCTCTCTTCTCTCTCTCTCTCTCTCTCTCTCTCTCTCACACACACACACACAACTTGGCATACTATAGTAGTAGTCTTGGATACTATCAACCTTTAATCTTCTATCAGTAATAATAGTTATAAAAAAACCTCAACCACAAAAAACCTATTTTAATTGGCTTAACACCTTTACTTATATTTTTTTGGCCTATTCACTACTTTGTCTAGTCAAAGGAACAAACAAAAATCTCCAAGTAGACATGGTACCAATGGTATGTCTATGCTAGGGTATCCTCAATAAT
>JARHVA010006727.1:840000-843382 GCA_037957365.1 Torreya grandis | reverse complement strand
CATATCCATATGGATAGAAAACCATAAACCATTCACCTTAACTATCGACTCAACAAAGGAGCCACTAAGTCTTATTCTAGAGTCCAGATACATTGTAACTAGAATAGAATAGAGGAAGACCAGGTTTATTATTATTCAATCAGTTCTACTATAGGTGTAGGTTGACCTCTATTTCCTTCTATATAGTGCTAGTGGATAATATGAATCTTAATACTAGTTGTATCTTCTGCAATATTTTTTAAGTGATTTTGGATGGTTTCATTCTTGTCAATGTTAATTATTATCATGGATAGAATTTGTGTGTGTATATTTTATTCATTCAAATATACTTCCATGATGCTCTTGATGTGGAACAAATTATCATTAGTATATTTAGTCATATTAAAGTGAGCTATACAAAATTATCAAAAAACCTTGATTGCATCTTCCATTTCCTTTTGATGTTCCAGTTTTTCACTATTTTGTTTCAAGAGAAAATTATTAAGACCTATTAGGGTCTCATTTATTCTTTGAAATCCCTCATCAACATCTTTAAATTTGTCTAATATATTTTTTCCCTCACTAGCATTGTTGGAGGTGTTCCCTTGAGAGTGTACACTAGCCTCCTTGTTGGCTATCCTCTACTCCTCTTCACCATTCACATACAGTTACTTTTTCAAAGATTCAAATTCTTCATGTGTAGCCTTTATTTTAAAATTATCCTACGTATATTGATATTTCACTTCACTAAATATTTATTTCTTTCTTTCGTTTTTTTTCATTTTCTCATCTTCTTTCCTAACCCACTTCTACCCTCCTTGATAGGTGGATTCGAATATTCTACTTCTATATCCATCTTCTAAGAAGTTATGAAGAGAGAGGGAAGGACTTTATAGATTATTATCTATATCATTTTCCTTACTGTAATCCCCATTATTCACCTTATGTTTTACCTTCTCTACAACACCTTTATTTTAATAAGAATCTCTTGTTGAAGAATAAATATCCATGTCAATGTTAGGCCATCTATCTCCATCAATCGGCTCAATGACCTCAATATTTGTGAGGGATCTAAGGCATTCCAATGTAAGGATATAAATATAAATTACATAACAAATAACCTATAGGACATACATGTCAAATTCATAAAAAAATGAAGCTTACATTCAAAATTGTTAAAGGATAAAGGAAAAATACCATCAACCAATACATTAAAAATATGTCTCAACACCCCCTTATCGAGGTGTAAACCAAAAAATAAAAAAATCATTGGGATAAATCACCCAAATGAAACAAAAGGTAGCATTCTAAATAAATAATTAGAGTCTAAATTGGATCCACTGTGACATCCAGGTGGTGGCCCATGCACCCTCCCTAATGTCTAAGCTTTCCAAAAAACAAAGGTTGTCATAAATGAAACAATAAGAAACTAGGATTGATATGAGATGTTGCATGGTTGAAAATAAGGAATTTTCCACTATCGAGTGATATTTTCCATGTCATAATATACCTAAAAACCATTTTATAACTATACATACATGACATAGGCCTTAATAAAATAAGGTTTATACCAAGAGTTGTAGTCCACTCATCCAAAATGGACATTATTACTATTTTCTTCCTTAGACACAGAGGCATTAAAAACTTATAATACAAACAAAATATTTCATTTTTATGCTAGTAGGGACTTCTCCCACTCTTCTAATCCTTATCCTTAATTATACCTTTATGCCTAGATCTACTAGTCAGTCTATGGCTTTGTTCCCTTCTCTCAAGGTGTCATGCTCTTGAAATCCCTCAAATATATTTTTTATGTTCTTGGATTCTTTAATTATGCTTCTAATTATCTAATTTTTACCCTTGTTCTTCCCTAAGGCATGAATAATTAATATTGATTTACTTTCCACTTTCATTTTTTGGACATTCTCTTTAATATCCAATTTGATCTCAATAACTAGAACTTTTGATTCCATAATGTTATTTGTGTTATTACCCTTCTAAAATGTTTTTTAGGCTATCAACTGACCATTTTGATCCCTAATAATTACTCTTACTCCTGACTCTCATGGATTTCCTTTAGAGGTGCCATCAAAATTTAGTTTTACACAACCTTTTTCCATTGGAAGAATTAACATTATTTCTAAGAACCTCCCTAGCATGTTTACTATTGGGATTTATAGTGTCATATGTTTCCTTTATAGCTTCCCAAATTTGACATATTTTTATCTCCTTTGGATTTTCTTCTTTTCTTTCTCTTAGTGTGATGTTACAAAAAATTGACTAATGCTAATTTACAATTTTGACCAATTCTTATAAGTAGATCCATACCTTGCCTTGTGCTCAAATATACTTGCATTTATTTCCATACAAACCTTCTAGGATAGCATACTCATGCTCATCTCCAAAATATACTTTATAGTGTTCAAATTTTTACTAGTCTACCAAGCTTTAAGGTGTCCCAAAAGGCTTTGGTTTAATATCTATACTATATTAAATTTACATAAGAAAGTATTCCATAGGCTTGATGTGAAGTGGCAATGAAGTCATAGTGAATCAAGAGATGGTTGATGCTTCCCTCACTCTTGTAACATAATACACATATTGGTGGGACTTGAAATCCTATTTTATTTAGATCTTCCCCCATGAGAATCTTACCATGTGTAGCCAACCATTGAAAGGCTTTAACTTTTGGCCAAGATTTTGACTTCCAGATTCTATTCCAAACTAACTTTCCTATAATGTTGGGTCAAAGAGTCATCTATTCTTCATATCCTTCTTTGTATATTTATTCTTTTGTTCCTTTTTTATTCCAATTCAATGCATCTCTTTTCACACTCCATGGAATCCAAAATCCTTTTAAAATGGTGTTGACCTTCATTTGAGCTTCACTTTATTTACCATACCTATTTTGGAGAGTTGTCTAAATGAGAGATTTAACCCCATTCTTATACTATTCAATCCAATAATTTTTTACTTTTATCCCCCACTATCTTATACAGTCATATTTTTTAGTTTTCAAACCATGTTCCATGTTTAAATGTTTTTGGAATATCTAGTTGTTTTCCCAAAAATCCACTATTTCCTCATTATTTACATTATAGAATAGATCTTTCAATATTATCCCCCTTGCTTCTATCATCATCTTCAAGATTGCATACCCTATAGGGAGATAATTTGTTGTGAAAATTCTATTTGGATCCTTATTGTCTAAGTATTTCCCTTTCAACACCTTGCTCTACCTTGCTCCCATATAGTTTCCCATCATATAGACCAAATTTACTATAAGTGTTTTTAAAACCTTATCTAGAGCCCTTATCCTTGCTCCCCATAGATATAGGGTTTTCACACTTTATCCTAGGCTAAAATATGAAATTCTTATTTTTACCTTGTTCCCTGCCAAAGT
>JARHVA010006727.1:635000-835000 GCA_037957365.1 Torreya grandis | reverse complement strand
TTTATCCTTAGCCTTATCATCAAATTGAGGTTTGGATTTAGCATCTACCTCATCCTTAGCTTTAGCTTCAGCTTCAACCTTAGCTTTGTCTTAGACTATTTGTGCTTCTATTGTGCATTGTAAGTTTTTATTTAGTAGCCTTGGATTGAGATTTTTATTTCCTCTATTTTTTTCCATAAATTTTTTCTCTTGTTTCTATCATTGATCTTATTCCTATTCTCTATTCTTTGCCTCTATTTCTTCAAACTGCTTTTACAGAGCTTTTATTTCCTTAGCTTTTTCCTTATAGCTTAAACTTTTCATCAGCTTACTTTTGTACAACCTATGATGCTTCCTTAGATTTATTCTATGTTTTGGTCCCTATGTCTTACTAATTTTATTATTGGCATTACATAGATTCTTCTTGAGTGCATTATGTCTCTTTCATCACTACTTGATGTGTCGGTTCTTGTTAATTCTTATTCCTTTCTTGTTCATTTGCCTCCTCAAGGTATGGTGTGTCTTATACAATTTTTTTCCATTTATTATCATAAGAATAGTTGTATCCATGGGTTCATCATCCAATTTGATCTCTGCAAGATTGATATTTGATTCAATATGCATGGGTGACTCTAATTCACCAAGTTGACCTTTAAGTATTAATTTATTTTTCCTAGATTTAGTTGAACATGTGAGAGTCTATTTTTGATTCTTTAAAACCTTGGGATGGGCATGTCGTTTCACTATTTAACATTGTTTCACACCACTTTTTCTTTTAATTTCACCAAAATACATCATACTTTCTCATACAATTTGTAATGATTTGGCATAGGGGTGTGTTCATGGTCATAAGAACAAGACTAGTGTAGGACTACCTTCTTCAAGTAAATCCACCATCTGTGTAACAAATGATACTAAAAGTAACTCTTTTACAAATATCTTAGCCTCCAACTTTCATTTAGCTTCATTTTGTCTTATAATATCAATAAGAATAAAGGTAGGTGGTTGAGTAATATAAACCCAAAGGTCTTTTATTACTTGATTTCACACTTGGCAAGTGTGCACTACTTTTTAAAATAACTGCTCCTCATCTTTATCATTCACCTCTTTTTTGATGTCTTCCAAAATTTATCATAGCACTTCTTTTTCTTCTGCACCTAACTCTAGTAGATCACACTCAATAGTTATCTTTACAAGCATGGGGTTATCCAACTAGGACTTTTTTTGACGCGTTCCTTTATTCAATGGTGATGGTGAGGTCCTCTATGCAAGTGCCTTCCTCTTGTATTTATATTATTCTGGCATAGATTATGGTTGCACTAATTGTGGTGATGGAGCATGTGGTTGTGTTTTTTATTACAGTGGTGCTTGTTATACTTCTTATTTTTCTTTTAGAGGAATAGCTTGAAAAGGTTAAACTAAACTCATAGCTAAGATTTTTTGTCTATATAATTTAGCTTTCACTTTGACCATGGAAATGAAAAATGGAATTAGGGTCATAGTTGGAATTTCCAAATCATGGACCTTGATTTGAATACCATTATGCAATTTGGTGACTAAAGCATGTTATCCCAAATATTATATTACATCCTATGGGATCTTAGGGTGTGTTCTGATCGAAGCTAGGATTTTGAGCCACCATGTGTTAAACTACCCCAATTTCTCATAATATTTCCCTATTTATTTCATGTGATATTTTTGATGGCATTAACAAGACAAAAGTTTGTAGTTATACTAACTAGCCCAAGTGAAGATTTCCACTACATGAAACACAATAAAAAATCCAAAAAATGGAACTAAAATATTTGTGTGCTTATTTAAATTACCTTTTTTATGTTAATGGTGAGCTTGGATACCAAAAAATGAGGCCAATATAATTCTTCCTATAGCCATATCATATGATAGACAATATCAATTACGCATTTTATTTGTTATTTCACTTGCTTGGTGATTTGCCAAAATCTTATCATGATGTATTCTACTAAAATGTGCAGTGAAGCATATTTAATTGAGTCAATGGGTTTTTCTCTCCCCAACCTTTTGGTATATTTTTCCCTCACATCCAAATGGATTGGTGGTGCTGTAGATTTATAAGGGAGGAGAGATTTTTAATGATTGGGAAGGTCGGTGGCATGTGCCATAGTGTGTGCAATGATTTGAATTGTAACATATTGAGCCAAATGGATATCCCCTTGATTATATTATCTTATAATAATCATCAAGACCTCATATGTCTTCTAAAATATAGGTATCTTAATCAATATTTCTGTGTTGAAGCCTTGTAGTGGATGTTAAAGTCTGAGGCCTACTACTTGTGTTACTCCTTGAGTATCCTTTGAAAAAAGAATGCCTTTCATTACATCTATAAAATTGAATAGATCTAGATCATTATACTTATTTTTTTGAAGACCTAAAATAATCACCATTTCCTCTTTTTACATGTTTGATAATAGAAACAACAACTAACCTCTCTCCATGACTCAATCGGTGGTCTAGAATGAGTGATTACTTTGCCTAGTCATGCTCTAGTTTGAAATCCATTCATAAGAAGGTATTCTAAAAGCATATCATAAAATCCTCTTATTAGATGAAGTGTGTAATGTTTTGAAATTATACATACCCTACTCTTATATAGTTTTTAGCACCTGATTTCATCTTGTCAACTAATTTGAATGCATTGACTGCTTGTGCATGAGTGTTCCCTTTTCAATTAATATTAATTACTAGAAGTTACCTTCACAAATATGTTTTGTGCTTAGAATATTTGATTTAATTCATTGGTATTTATTATATGTGATTAATTATCCTTTATTCTAATCAACATGTCTTATCAATCCACTTGTCCATTTGTTACTAAATATGCTTTGAAGAATATGTGCTATTTTTGAAATGCCACATCATTAATGGTCTAGCTTGACTGTTGGATTTTTTTTATATACCTATCTTGTCTCCACCTGCTTGTACTTAATTAATATTATGGATGTATTTACAACCAACTATCTTCTATTATTTGTCTCTAGAATATGATTGTAGCTTGCAATGATAACTATTTCATGGTGGTTATGATATGTTGTGCTACAATAAACATACTATACAAAAATTCTAACTAAAGAAAAAATATAAGAAAGTAATATTAAATAAAATCCTAACTACATGGTGCTAATCATCACCCAATCAATTTTTCATGTGAAAGATAGAGATTAAAGACAATATGGCTTAAGCCTATAGCCATTTAAACATCCTACCAATATGGTTCCTTTCAAATATTTCAACATTATGGTACCCTATGTCAATACTTCATGGATACTATACTTTAATTTCTATATAAATCAAATATTTCCTTGGAATTCTTTAAATATACTATCATAAATCAATATCATAGGTTGTGATCATGCCATGTTTTCTAAATCTACTTTTTAATCTATTATATCTATTGTGCCTTTTATTTATTTTCTTCCATATTTTTGAATTCCATCAGTCATTCCTTTAATGAATCTTGATCCCCTGATCTCATAACCATCGCAATCTATAGACTATGAACAATATACTCCATAGGCATTACTACCTTAAGGCCATATACCAATTGAAATGGAGTGAACCCTATTACTCTCTTATAATGTGTTCTATAAAACCACATAATTATAGGAATTTTATCTTCCCAATCATCCCTTTGAACATTACAATTTTTTTTAACATTTTCCCCAGTACTTTATTAGATGTTTATGCATGTCTGTTTGCATGTGGATGATAAGTCATACTTTTTTGGTGCAATATAATGAAATATTTAATGAGAGTCTTGATATTACTATTTAGGAAATGTGTGCCTATATCACTTACTATCTTAACTAGACATTCAAACCTTGTAATGATGTTTTCATTTAAAATTTTGGTAGCATATTTCACATTGTGGCTTGGAGTGGCAACAACTTCTACCTATTTAGTGAAACAATGTCACAATAATAATATATCACGCATGATTGTGCTTACTTGGATGAGCTATATATTCAATGAAGTTAATTTCATGTTATTCAATGGGTTATTTGGCAAGCATGGGTACCAAAGGCATTTCATTGTGTTGGTTTGACTTCCCCATTCATTGACACACATCACATTATTTAGCAACTTTGTGTGCATCTTGAAATAATGTAGGCCACCAAAAACCACTCTATAATATTTTCCTTGCATTGTATTATCCTAAAAAATGACCCCATATAATTCCTTGATGAGATTCTTGAATAAGTTGTGGTCACTCATTATCTAAGCTAATCTATGCAATACATAATATTTATCAAGCTTGTACAAAATAATAATAATAAGGTTGTATGGTATGGATCAGGTGACCATTTATTTCTTATCCCACTCAGTATAGTGTGTAGTAAAAGTTATTTACTCAAATAAATTTGTAATGTCTTGCATGTTATCAAGAACTACATAAGTTATAAATAAATGTGCACCTGGGGATTCATCTTCAAGTTCCTCTAGTTTTTCCCCATTCTGAAGTCTATTGAGGTGATCTAGCCTCATCTTCTCTTATCCTAGCTTAACATTAATCCAAAATTGAAATTCATGAAATATCATTTACCACCTTGATATATGTTTTCCTAGCATTAGCTTATTAATTAGGTATCACAATGCTTGGTGATGCGTGAAGAACTCTAATGGTGTAGCCAATAATTAATGTTGAAACTTTTGTAGTCCAAACACCATGGTTAGTACTTTTATCTCTATGGTCATGTAATTATTTTCTTTAGCTAATAGTTTCCTACTAGCAAAATGTATCAGGTGATCTAACCCACCTTCACTTGGATGCACTAATACAAATCCTACTATGGTGCTAGAAGCATCCACATGTATGTGGAATGGCTTTTTCTAGTCAAGAAACACTAAGATCATTATTGTTACCAATATTTGCTTTAACTTAATGAATGTTGTTTGGCATTTTGGCATCCATTAAAATTCAATATTCTTGTGAAGTAATTTATCCATGGATGTAAATATAGATACATACCCTTTGATAAACTTCTTATAATATCATGTATGACCAAGTAATTTCACACTTTAGTTGTGTTAGTATGAGGTGGCATCCCTAATATAACAACAATTTTAGCTAGGCCAACCAAAATATCATCTCTACATATAACATGGCTTAGCAAGACACCAAGATGTGTAAATAATAGAAACGTTTTTAAACTAAAAGCAATGCATAAAGTACAAAATTGATCCAACATCAATGTTAGTTTTGATAAGTGCTCTTTAAAAAGATATAAGACCATGAAATTATCTAGATAAACTTATAATAAATCATGATTTAAATTTTTTAATGCATTTACCATGGGTCTAGAAAATATAGTAGATGAATTATTTAAATGAAAAGTCATAACCATGTATGTGAACATTCCCCAATTAGTAACGAAGGTGGTATTGTCTTGATCCTCCTTTGCAATTAGAATTTGGTGAGATCAACTAAAGCCATCTATACATAAATATACTTCATTCACTACAAAATATTTAAGGACTTCATCTATAAAATAAATTGGAAATGGATCATTAATGCAAGCATTATTGAGTGCACAGTAGTCCCTACACACCCAAATTTATCATGTTTTCCTAGGTTGAATAACCATGGGAATCACGTACTCTACCTTTACAACTAGATAAATGATTCTAACTTCTTGAATTCAATCAAGTTCATCCTTTACTTGGATTTTCATATTAGGATTGAGATTGTAAGGTCACTTTTTGATAGGGTGCACACACTTTTTTAGTTCTATGTGCATTTCTCTTAAATATAGATCTATGCCTTTTAACTCTGATAATTTTATTAAAAACACATCTTGATGTTACCTTTGAAACTTCAAGGCCTCAAAATTTTTATCTTATCCCCATTAATCTCCCACTATGGCAAGCTTAGGAGATGAATCTATCCTAATATTCCCTTCAATCTTTTTCAAGGGCTCTTGATATATCTTCCTTGATATAATAGGTAGAGCATCTTATAGAATGTGTTTACCTTCACATTATAGAATGTTGATATTGTGCAATTATTTTCCACTTTCTCTACACTTTGTACTATTTTGGGTTCATCTTCACATTATGTCTCAAATAAACCTTTTAGATCAAGATCTCCATCACTGTCACTATCACTTGATCCTATAAAATCATTGATTATTCTATTACATGGTTGAATAATAACTTGTTATTTTTGGTTGGCTTTGTAATTGTGCAGTGTGAGATCCAAGTCTAGTGCAACCTACTAATGAGATGATGATTCAAATATAATTACTAAATATTTTACTAATTCATGACATAGATATGCAAGGAATTATGTAATAATGGATTATCATCTTCAAACACAAATGTTTGAATGAAATCTTGCTAAAGTTTCACCCAATGTTTGGTTTCCCTTCTATTCTCTTAGTGCATATACTACGCTACTAATAGAGGTACTAGGGTGTGGCTAAATGTGTGCACCCAATATCAGGGTTATACTGCTTATGTGGTCTATATATCTACACATTGATGGATGTGAAGTTATGGGTATTGTCCTTCTTGGTAGAAATTCCATTCTAATTTGACATCAGTTGGTAGTTGAAACCTTACATGCAAGACTTTACATGTTTCCTCCCACTATATTTATGAGTTTATGTGTACTGTCCACCATGTTATAGTAATTCCTTTTAGCATAGTTGAGTGTGTTAACTCATTTATCCACCTTTGATACATGGTGTTTAATCCTAAATATAAATGGATTAATATCCTATGTCATAAATTATTGATGTATTTGGCATTCTGAAGTGAACACCATGCACAAAGGTTGTAATTCATGATCTATATGAGCCTAATTCAAGATGTGCATGTTTAAGTCACCACTTATGGATGATGTAAATTCCCAAGGTAGAATACCTTCTAGGATTGGTTCAATATAGTCCATCATAGTTGCACTAGTATTATACAAGAAGCCTACTTAAGGTCTTGTTAGAGAGTGCACCAAAGGAGAAACACATTATTCTATGTGAAGTTGCCTATACAAAGACTTTATTATAACATATTTAAATTCTAGTTGTTGTTCTTGCTATGTAGTATGTGGTTTCCAATCTTAACACTCTATAACCACACCCCATTTTAGCTTTCATCTATACCCACTTTAAACCAACTATTATCCCCATAGGCATAAGGAGACTCTTACTCTTTTGGGATGATATATGGATTTTGTTTAGACTTATTTAGGTGTATGACCACTATTTTATCTTCCTGATGCACTTATAACTGATTGTGCATAGTATTGATGGTCATTTGGCCATCATAGGTCCATTTATTACTGATTAAGGCAAGGTAATGAGTCTATATTGTCTTCATGTCAATGACCTCAAAGTATCCTCATAATATGATCTCATCCAATTTAATTTCAACATCTTCTAACCTACCAATGGGTTCAACTCTGTGATAATCTACCAAACTCAACATAACTGGACTATAGCTCAAATTTGGTCTACCAATGGCTTCCAAGGTTAATCAAGTAATCATATTGGAAGTGCTTCCAAAATCAAATACTTTATTTTTAATTTCATACCCAAAAAAAGAAATATCCAATCATGAATCCACATCCCAAGGCTTCATGTTCTTGACATACTAGACTACTTTATCGACCCTTTTTTATCCTTAGTGCACATACTCTAGGATTTTGTGTAAAAGATTAGTGATTTTTTGGGATATGTCCTCAATGTGAAATGCGGTAAGTAGTTTAATTAGATATATTAAATTACTCAAAACACCCTCTTACCTCATTATCTTAACAATTTTTTCATTCATTTGGGCATCAATAGCTATGTTATGATCCTTAGAAGATGGTTTTTGTTTTATTTCTTATAATAAATGTGGAACTTTATACATTAAATTAATTTTTGTAGTAGGATCATGATATTTATCCTACAATTTTTTTTTAACGCTATGATCTATAGACATTTATAAAGGTGGTAATCCTTGTTTGGATCTCTATTTCCTTGTGATGTATTGCACAAATGTATTTTCCTTTGGCTCTGCATTGATCGTATTTGCATTGGGCATTGGCTTCTCCTTTCTTTGTTTTTCCAAAACTAGGCAATCTTTTATTTGATGTTAGCCTTTGACCCTTAAGTATACACAATAGACTTGTCTATGAGGGTTGGTGGGGAATTTTCTTGCATAATGATTATATGTGCCATAGAGATAATAATGGATATGGGTAGATCTTACTAATTATCATAATTCGTTGTGACCTCCTTTATATCTACCACAGTATTCATCCCTATATCCCCCTCTATAACCACTCTATTTTGTTGATATCCCCAATATTATGATTTTTGTCTAACATATCATCCTTGTTGATTTATCTACACATCATATCCCTGATATTGGTGTTGAGGGGAACTTGGAATTCAATTTGTTTGTTGTTGTTGAAGATCCATATTGTTCTAGGGTTGCACATACTGCCAGAATATTGGTATGAGAGAGATGATGTATTTTTCCATATTGATAGACCCTATTATTGATATTATGGTGATGAAGGCATATTATATTGGTGTGATAAAGGCATCCATCTTGAACTACCTTGGGTCACATTTTTCAACTTCATGTCTGGTCCTGGAATTACTTACTTCGCAGTTGGTATTTGTTGATATAAAACTATGCAGATGTTATTGATTATATATTATTTTAATTCTTGTAGAGCTTAGTAGCTTGTCTCATCATGATTTTTTGATTTACAAAAATTATAGTACATACTATGTAATTTTTGGATATATTGTTGAATAAAATGGAAATTAGATATAGGATGTCCAACTACCCTATACATTTCACAAAATATCATTTTAATTTTTGGATAGTAATTTTTATGATGTCATTCTTGATTATATTCTATGCACCATAAGCCTAACTTAGGATTATCATTTTCATGTGTTGTGTCCATATTCCTCATAAAATCATCTAACTTATCTCCTAGTTTTGATCCCATTGATGGAATATCCTCATAATCTTCTATCTGCTCTACCCATATGGTAACAAATTGAGCATAAACATTGGTGGATAACTAGGATTACATAATATAGAACTTTATTCTCATTTGTATACCCTCTACAAACCAATCATCCTTATCTTTGTCTTTTAAACTAAAATCAAATTTGTTCATCACATTGGAAAACCTACGATCATATTCTCTAACCATTTCTCTATATTTTTACTGAATTTCCTTCAAGTCTTGAATGACTTGACTGGAACATTTTATACCTTAAATTTTGATACTAGTAAATATTTAACTTGTACGAGATCAATTAAATTTACATTTATTTTGAAAATGAACTCCAAGGCACATCCTGTTAAATCCCTTATGAGCTTGCACTTCTTCACATCATCTGATGTCACCCTTTTTATAATCCATTTAATTTTTTAGGTTACCAATTATTGTTCAGGTTCCATAGACCCATCATATGGCATTATATATATGAACATACCTTCATTAAGTGCCATATCTAGTAAGTTTATAGTTGTTACTATAAATGTCTAAATACTAGTTTCTATGACTAGTGGTAACTGCACACTTGTTATTGTAATATTAGGTAACTACATAGTGTTCATTGTGACTACAAGTTGTTTCAAACTAATATTTTCAAGAGTAAAATAAATCCTACTTCTTTTAATTTCTCATTTCTAATGCCTACTTAGCTATTGCATTGAGCTTTCCAAATTTTTTAGTAAAGGAATCAAACCGACTTGAATATGCTTCTCTTTCTATAATTTTTATTTATTCAATAAATAGAGTGGTTTTGGGGGATGCATACCCTTGAAATGAATGGCATTTATTTATAACTTATTCTAACTTTGAAATTTAACTTGTGATATTACTGCCCTTAACTTTAACATTTTTTTAGGAATATTCCTTCCCAATTTTAAATAAAAACTCATCCCTTAATTATGATCGACCTCTACTCCTAACTATTCTAACTCTGCATCACTATTTATAACATCTTATTCCTCATCAAGCCCTTACTTATATTCTACTTACCCTTTTCCTATAGTAATTTCCACCTATTCTCTCAACAACCTCTCTTCTCTAGCATCTTTTCTTGCATTTCTCCAACTCTAGCACTTTTTTCTCTACTCCTAGTGTTATTCACAATTACTTTCATGTATTTTGCATTATTCCAGGTTATTTATTATCATAGTTCCATTTATAATCCCATAATTTTATTATCACTTTGATTTTTTTCACCTTTCATTTTTTAGGATTAGGTTTAAGTTCCTTTCACTCAATCATTCATCATTCACTTCCTCCAACACACACCCCCATGGTGCCTGAAGTGACTATTCCATGTTGGCTAGAGTAGGCACCATGGCCTTTTCCACAACCAAAATGTTTATCGATAAAGGTAGCCACTTTAAAATTTTCCATTTGATTCCTTGGACAAATCGATCTTGTACAGTCTCAAAAGCTATGTATACTTGTAGTGCACTCGATAATATAGTTGTTGATTGTAGTCTTCACCCAACAATCTACTTTTTGAGACCAATTAGTGTCTAGGTTGTGTAGTGTTTCTAATTTTTCCTTAGCATAAACTATAAATTATTTTCTCCTAAGACAAAATCAATAGCATTCTAATCTAACTAGCCAAACAACTAACAATCCAGATAACTCACACAAAAAAAATTCATAAATTTTGCCATAGATGTGGTCTTAGATAATCCTCTCTGTATTTTTTTTATTCTCTATGCTTCTTCTTATGAAAATTTCTAGATTCTCTAATTTAACCATATTTATACATCTCTCTTCTTAGGCAACCATCTCAACATATTTCATCCAAATGTGTTTTATGCTCACAACACCATTGTTAGCAGAGGTTCCTAAAAATACTATAAAACATGTTAGTTATAGGGATAACTTGCATAGTAGAGAGTAAAATAAGACACAAAAGAGACTAATTTATTAAATACCATCTATGATATAAAAATATGCACCTAAAGATTAATAATGACTCAACTACTAATAAAAGGTGAAACATAATCAGCATATCATTCAATAAATAGATTAAAGTTAAATAGAGTATTCACTATGCATTAACCATATATAAAATAGAATCAAGAAAAAATATATTAGAATGATTTTATTAATCTTTGTCAACACATCAAAACAATATTCTATTACATCAAAGTGTTATATATAGCCTTTTACAACCCATTGTCTCTTCACATTCTAGCCTTTTGAGATATGAAATGAAAAACTATTTTTATTCTTTTATTCCCTAATTAGGCTTAACAACATGAATACATATAAAATTTATAAAAGAGACAAAATCATATACTTCACATTTATCCTTATTTTATACTTTTATGATTTGACCATACTCCATTCTATGTCCAACACCAAAAATCTATCTAGACATTTCAAGATCAACTCCTTTCTTGGTCACCTATTACTCCAAGTGAACCAATCATGTTTAGTTTTAATATCGCAAAAATATGATCTTTCTAAAAATTTATGAAAAGCTAAATTATTATTATTTTTTCCTTTCCCCCTTTATTGTTTGAGGGTGAAACCTAGCATTGAAGTCGTCTCTAATTATCCAGGGGCTATCCTTATCTGTGTTAATATCTCTTTCTATAAGATCTGGCTAAAATCCACCCAAGTATCAAAATGAGTGAAAAGAAATCATAGCAAGGAAACCAAAATTGATAGAATAAACTATATTCTATTCAACAAGAATGATAATAAAAATCCTTCACTTGCTTCTCTATATGCTTCTCTATCTGTAAAATGAGAGCAAGAGGTGAGTATATATAGGATATACCACCTAAGAGACTAAAAACACATGAAATTTGAGATAAAATATAAAACCCACAAAGTAAGCTTATTTAAGTGTGAAAAGGTCTAAGTGATGGAACTAGTTAGGGGAATAACCCTTTTCACACTAGAAAGTGAGAAAAAGGCCTCAAAAAGGTATCAAACATGAAGATAAACCTTTTACACTAACACCCCCCTTTAAGTACAACTTGGGGAAAAGCCTACAAAATTAAACAAGAATGGGTCTCGACAACTAGGCTTGATAAGGTACCCATGTACAATGCAAAAAAATATCACAAAAGAAGAGAAGGAGAAAACCTAGTGGGAAAACACTCCCCCCATGAGAGGATGAGATGCAAAACATGAAAAAATGATGGAAGGAGGTATCAACATGACCTCTAAAGTGGTACATCCATCATGAGTATATAATCAATAACCCCCATATGGAGGAGGAAATGTGAGACTATGAGTCCCTCCAATAATGAAGTAACTCATGTGTCAATGGTGAATTCCAAAATATGCATGTTGAATATGATCCAATGTTGACAATCTACATTTCTCCCTTTGGGAAGAAACAATTCTAGTGGTCTATGTAGAATAAACTTCCACTCCAAGAAGTAATATGAGAAAGGAAGTCTTAAGATAAATGAGGTCTCTAGAAGCTGCTCAAGTGTCACCATGTCAATGCTAAAGGATGATAATCCAAATCTAAGTGGAAAGTGATGTAGAACAGGATCCATACATGAAAATGCCTCATGCGAAGATGTCTTCTCTAAATGATGTTGAATGATCTCTAAGCCAACAGCAAATTGTGATGAATTCTAATATGATAGATCAGGTACCATATAATATTTAGTCATAGTAACCATATATGTATGGTACTCACCATGGGCAAGATAAATAAATGAAGAATAATCTTGTACTACTGTAGAAGGTGTTAATGAGGATTCAGTTGAGACTGTCAACTCATGAATATTTGCATAAAGTGTCACTATATAAGTAAATATAGGTAAGGAAAGAACAAAAGGGTCTTAATGTTCCCTCAAATCATCTAAAAAAGTAAAATCTTCATGGAAGCTATCATGAAAGAGGAAATGAATACCCTCAATGGTGTCTTCCAGATCTAAAAGATGGGAATCATAAAACAAAGCTACAATATCTGGCAAGTAGTCATCCCAAAGAACTATAACTAGAAGATTAAAAATGTCTTGTTGCACTGAAGTACTACAAATAGGAGAGGGAGGAGTGGTTGATGCCTCCAAAAACTAATAATATGTCTCCAAATCGATGCCAATAGGTGACAAACTGTGATCGATGTGATCATAAATAATGTACGATTTAAGTTCAGTAACCATGGATGGATGGTTCTCACCATCAATGAGAGAACTAAATATATGATAATTAAGTGCTCATACAAAAAGTGTCAATGATGAATAATTTTAAACTCTCAACTCATGAATATCTATAGAATCTATCACTATAAAATTTTGATCAATGTGATCAGGGTAAATGATCGAGTGAAGTTCAAAAAATAGTGATTGAATCTTTGCTAGGACAGGGCCATAAGATTTTGGAAAATTGATGTTATTGGCAATACAAAGTTGTCTCATTTCATGAATTTTAATTATTTCATGGAGATCATCAAGTTTTATATCAATGCAATCATCATAGTTATGTTGTTTACTTCCATAAAACTCACATTTGTGTTCCCAATGATTATGGGCCATGATTAGAAGTAATAAATAAATGACCTCAACAATATCACCCCATAAAATCACTCAAGAAAGAAACCCCCCCAAGTAAAAATTATTTGGCACTTTATAATTTAGTACAATTGCAATGCTAGAGTTTGTTTTTCTAGATTTTTACAAAGTCCAAGATAGACTCTAAAACTAAAAGTACATAAAAATTACTAAATTATAACTTCAAAGTGATACTAATATATATATATCAAAAAATATTCCCTTTTGAAAAAAGAATCACCTCAATCTGAGGTCTTATGTGAAAGTTATAAGTATTTGAAGGTAAAACAACTGTGATTATCTATCAGATCTGATGAGAAAACTTATTTTCTAGAAAACTAGGACAATATGAGGAAAATATTATTACACCACTATATGAAGCATGAAATTATACCCAAAATTAAAAAAAAAATTCTGAAAAATGAGTTCATACACTCACGATATGAGCCTCTGAAGTTAAACTACAAATTCAAAAGCATGCAATGGTGAAGGGTTCAATATCCAAAAACATTATGCTGACATTAGCATGATATCATCTACCAAATTTGGCAAAACTTACACCAATTTTAGGTTCACTACTATATTTAGTTGCTTCTAACTAAATTTAGTTATGAACAAATTTACTAATGACTAAACTTACTACCAAAATTAGTGAACCACTAGATTTGGCAAAACCACCAAAAGAGCTACCAAATTTAGTGGGGGCAACACTAACATAATTTTTTTTAGAAAAAATAATAGTTAGTAAAATAGAAATAATTTTTTCATTACTCAATGAAATTTAAAAATTCAATTTTTTTTGGAAAGCTGAGAGTGAGAGGCACGAAACCCATAAATTATTTTGAGAAATTAATTATAGTTAGAGATCTATATGAAGAAGAAAAACATGTTTTTTTAATAAAAAACTAAAATTTGGCTTCAAATGTCCAACTAGAACAAAATAGGAGCTAGATATGTCTTCTCATCACCCTAAATGCAATTAAAAACTTGTATGTGCTCTTGAAGGTTAAAAAAATGTATTTTGATATAAAAAAATGCAAATTTGCTTCAAACCTCTCCAGAGTTACGCAGAGTCACTACAAAACCACCTGTAGATGGGGCTTCCAATGTTCAAATGGAATAATATTAAGAGAGCCAATATCTTTGTTGGATGATCATATTGTGGTGGTGAGCTCCAAATTTTCTCCAAGATGCTTCAAAAATCACTTGCAACTGGGAAGTAAATAAAGAAACCCACCAAAATCTTATATTTATTTCACAACTTTTTGATTCTCTAGATCATTTGAAGATGCAATAGAAGAGCATACTCATTTTATAAAGAAAATAATAGATCTTTACTTTGAATTATCTTTAAAATCTATCCTAGAACTCACAACTGGTTTGATACCATGTAAGATTTGGCTAAAAATCCACCCAAGAATCAAAATGAGTGAAAGAAAAGCATAACAAAGAAACTAAAATTAATAGAATAAATTGTACTCTATTCAACAAGAATGCTAATACAAATCCTTCACTTGATTCTCTATATGCTTCTCTATCTCTAAAATGAGAGCAAGATGTGAGTATATATAGGATATACCACCTAAGAGACTAAAAACACATGAAGTATGGGATACAAGATAAAAACCCCAAAGTAAGCTTAAGTGTGAAAAGGTTTAGGTGATATAACCGGTTATGGGAATAATTCTTTTCACAATGGAAAGTGAGAAAAAGACCCTAAAAAGGTACTAGACAAGAAGATAAACCTTTTACATTAACACTTTCAAGTTATTCCCAAACACGATTTCTCTCTTCGTTGCAAAGGGATCCATAAATATTGACTAGAAGGAAAGATATGTTAATCTTTCTAACCTCTACTTTGGCAATAATAAATTGTTCTTTACTGTGTAAGATATGCAAGTCCACTTTGTTATGGTTTTAGACGAAGGCCATTCCCCTAGCCAAGCTAGATCCATTCCTACCACTTAAATTCCTACCCATAACTCTAGCAAAGATTTTACATAAAAATTATAAATCATCCAACATAATTACCTAAATTATTATCACTTTTGAATTACATTTATTTATAATATTTTTTAAAATCTTTCTTTTTTGGGGGGTGTGAAGGCTCTTGATATTCTAGGTTAAGAAATGCATCATCATATTGGGTTAGAATGCTTGGTGCTCACCAAGATAGTGTCCAACTAGATTTGGGTACCTACCCATATTGCTTCCAAATCTTCCTCCTATCTTTTGATTTTTTTGCTTGGTCTCCCTCTCATCCTTTTCTCAAAATCACCACTTTTATTATGATTTAGGGTTTACAAGATTCCTATGTTATCTTCATTGATTTTTGTGTCTATTTCCCTTGAGTCATCCATGCTTATCCAGTTTTGTTTTTGTCACCCCTTATACTATTGTGTTTCTTTTTTATTAATTCCACTTATTACCTTCTTCTACCTCTTTGGTCTTATCTCCCTTTTCTAGGTCTTTTAGTAGATTCTCCAAGTCTTCTCTAAACCCATAATCTATCGTACTATCCTCTAACTCTATACCATCCTTGCACCCTTATGATTGAGTTTATATGACCCTTTTCATATCCTATTTTTGTGAGTCTCTTAATTTTGTTTCTAATCTCCCCTCCTTAAGGACATATTTTTTAATCACCTAGTTTTTGCTCTTAACTATATTTTCTTTTTTGGCTTCATGAAACCTTCAAAATCTTTTTCTGAGAACTCTAAGATTTTCCCTTCACTATTATTTGTCTAGAGGGATGGTGTTTTAACCTTTTAGGATCTAACACATATAAATCCTATGTTTAATTCAATATCTGAGTAGATTAAATCAAGAAAATGATATGTAATAAATATAGCCATGGATTTGTTACAAAATTGACTAGCTTTAACTTTTCTTAAAATAATAATAAATAGTGAAAATAAAGACTTAGCTAAAAAATAATTGATACAAATGATTTGAGTAAGGGAAACTAGTATGGAATTTGGTATAAGTTTCATAAACTAGATACATATGTCAAAACCTCTTTTGGACAATATCACCATAATTAGACAGTAGTTCCATTATTGGTAAACTAGTGGTAGTGTCCTTTGTGCAGGACCGTCCCAAACTTTTAAGTATACTTGTGTTTATATCTTTGGGGTCTGTTCTAGTGCACATGAGTTTTGTAACCCTATATTTTTCATATAATAATTGATGTTTTATGCAAACCCTAATCCTCTATATAGCTAGGGCATGAGTTAAAAAGTGTGTTCATTAGTAGGGTATGTTGGATATCCTCAACACCTCATTGTGAAGAGAGTTTCCTACATACCAATACTATGAAGATGGATCAAGTTCGATGTATTTATCCTCACCTAAGTGCTAGTGCAAGTGTAATTGCAAGTGATGCTAGTATGATAGTGACCTTGAGTGCCTTGAATATGTTTGAGACAAGAAATCCAAAAAATATGAGGCTAGGGATGTTGGAGATGGTGGTATGCATAATTAGGGTAGAATATAGATTGATAACATTAATTATACTCAACTTCTTTTGTGTTTGAATTTGTATTTGGTATCTGATTTTCATTTAGGTTAGAGGGATAGAAATAATTTATTTAAACTATTTTGGTGCTTATGTGGATAATAAAATATGTCTAGGCTGACCTTAGGAAGATTTAGTTTTGAAAAGATATATGTTTGGGAAAATATATGATAAAGGACATTAGCACCATTTTGGGGACACTAATGCCATGTGGTGTTAGTATCATTATTATGGTGCTAGTAGCCAACTAGTAGAAAACTAGGCATGAAGGGCCAGGATCAAAAAATGAGGGCTTAGGACTGATTGAGAGCTAATTAAGGATGCCTATGGTCTATACAATGGCCTTTATGAGTGTGATAATAGGCTATAAGATATGTTTAGTGCTAATATAGGGATAGGTAGTCTCAATTATAACTCTTGGCACTCAAATACCAATTTTAGGTGATTATAGATGGACACTCTCAAATTAGATGACCATATTCATGGCAAATTTTACATTAGAATGGGATACTTTCATAATCTATATCTTGGGTCCATTCAAGATATGTATCTTTCATTGTAATACTCTTTGGTATGGGTTGCATGAGATTCGATTCCACATATATTCTCACATAGCTCAATAAACCTTTAATGTGATGAGGCTTTTAAATATTAGCAAAATGACCTATAATGTTGGCAATAGTTTTGAATACATATCTTGACAAGAAATCCTATGGTAAAGCATACATTCAAATCTAGATCGGGGCCATATTTGGGAATAATTCAGAGAATTTGAAGGCAGTATGCTAATGATTCATATATAAACCCATAATTTTGAAGAAGTAAGGTCCTCCCCCAAACACCTTATCCCTATCAAGTGCATTTGTAAAGATTCCTATAAAATACCCTTTTGCACATAATCTTATTTCATATTCCCTATTTTTTTTTCCTTCTATTTCATGCATACAGTTCCTCCATAATTAAATAATCTCCCATGAGTTTACAAACCAAGCTTCAATCATGAAGGCGCTCTATATTCTTCCTAATCTCATATGGGTCAAGCATGGCTATTGGGATTATATCTGCGACTTGCATCTAGGTGTTTCTAGTCCTTCCTCCTAAACCTTTCAACTTATTTTTCCTCAAAACCTTCATCAGATTATCTATTTACTTATTTAATACTATAAATAAGGTTCCAATGACCATATTCTTGAAATAAGACCTCAAGGGGGAGAGCCTCCCCTTGGGGGATTCATTTTTTCCTCTAAATGAGAGAAACCAAATACAATACCCAAAAAAATAAAGAAAATTTATAATACTTGAGATAGAAGATAAAATAATAGGAGCACTCCTCCCACCATCACTTCATTAATCTTTTTGACACCATGGATCCATTTCAACTTATAACTCTAAATCAATTTAGGTGTGTGTAAGGTTTTTTGTTATGTGTATTTATAATTCACATGTTCTAGATTTATAATATGTCACACTTATTTTATCCCTTTTGAAGGGAATCTTTGAGTTACATATCACATATAACCTGTATCACACTTCCCACTCACATTATGGAGTTTAGCGACACCAGGCACATGCTAAGAAAGTTATGTAAGAGATTCTTTGTAATTGATATTTACTTATATCTCTATTTCATGAAATCCCACATTTCTTACACTAACATTACAAAATTATATATTGAGACACTTTTTTATGGCTTGAGTCCCATTCCTCTTTCTCGCTGTATTTTATTCTATTAAGATTATTCTTGGAGAATATTTTTGTTACAATCCTTCTTAATATATGTGGGGTATTATTCTATTAATTCAGTTTCACTTTAACAACTTGTGTCTCTCATTATTGTGGTTCTTGTTTTTGAGGTGATGTCCTTCACTTATATATTTATTTACTTTAATTTTTAAACATTATTTTATATCATTTAATATATTTATAATATGATTCTAGAGTAAGTTATTTTTTCTAAATGTTGAATTTAATCATTTACAAGATTCTTGGGTGAAGAAACTAGTTTATTTTCAAAATAAATTTTATTATATCTTTTTTTTTCTTAAAACATTTCTCACAAAAAGTGTTGTATCTTTTGATTTAAAATCTAAGTTCTTTTACTAATTTTGATTTATTCATTTTAAATTAGAAATAACATGTTAAAATTTTATGCAAACTAAAATCATCATTTGAGAGAAATAATCAAAATTGTAACTACTTAGTTTTTAAAAAAATAAAAAGTTTTATTTTAAATCATAATTACTTAGTACAAATGGCATTTTAATGGTTTTTTTTTAATAAACCAACATTAACATTGGATTTTAATACTTATTTGCTTTTTTAAAATGTTTTCAAATTAATTTTAAAAAAATAAAACTTCATTTCTCTTGTTGAATGATCTAATTCATTTTTATTTGATTTTAAAATATTTTTATTTTTATTTTATTTATATATATAAATAAGTAATGTTTGGCTTTATAAATATTTTTTTAATTTATGTAATAATCTTTTTTGAATCCATAAAAAGATGATAGAAGATAATTTTTATTAAGTTCACTTTTACCTCTTTGATAAGTTTGGCAAACTTTTATTTTTTCATTTTGGTCATGATTCATTTTTATACTATGATTTGAATTTGATGTTTGTGTAGCATATTTGTAATAAGCAATTATTTAATTCATTCATATAATTTAAGAATTGTATAATTGTATTCACTCCTATTTTACCATTTTTATTAACTTTTAGCTTTTAAATTAGTAATATTTTTAGCTTTTGAAAATGTTATGTAAAAAAATTATTTTATAAAATAATGAAACACATGTTCTTAAATATCAAATTGAATGTTAAAAATAACTCTTGATACATTGCAAATTTATTTTAATAAGAAATTTTAACTGATATACATAATTTAGTTGACACATTTAATGCAAAAATTATGTCTTTTGACAATAGTTATGAATTTATTAATGATATCAAATATGATTATAATAAATAAAAATGCATTCTATTATACACTCATTTTACTAAATGCAACTTTAAAATTATCCCTTGATAGGTTATAATGGAGGTGGTCTTCGAAAATGTGAAAAATACATTATTAAATCCATTTTATTTGTTATTAACATAAATTATCTAGGGCTTAGTTTCAACACTTTCAATTACTCAATGATAATTTGAAGTTGTAATGTCCCTTTCATCGAAGGACATTGTGTCATACTTAATTTCATTGTAAGACATTGTGTGCTCATCATTTGGTTAAAATTTATAATATTTATCAGCATTATGTTAAACAAAGACATGATAATCTTAAATGTTAGAAATTGTATCCTTATAAATATTGTGGTAAAATAACTCATGACATTTTACATTGTTGAAAAATAAATAAAATAACTCATTCAAAAATTAAACTAATTTAGATCCTTAAAAGTTATGTTATTTTCTCGATAATTTTATATGCCTTCTTTTAATAATTCTTCAATTGTTTTAAGTAGGATATATTTTGAGAAAGGTGAAACATTTTCTTTATCTCCATTTTTACAAGTTTAAAAATCTATTTTTTATACATCTCTTACTTTTGTGTTTACTTTTTATTATAAGTTGTAAAGGAAATATGATTTATTTAGATTTAATTATTTTTGGCTAACATAACTTTTCCTTGTAATATTCAACACTTTATTATAAAAGTTATCTTTTGCTCCCTCTACTTTATATTAGATCTAATTTTAATAAATTAATTGATGCAGATCATATTTTTATGACATGGTTATTTAATTAATATGAAGATTAGTGTAAGTTTATGTTTTACAGATATAGTGAATCATTTCTTGTAATTTCTTTTATTGTCAGTCCTTATTCCAAAGTAGATTCATCTTCTTGTCTAAAAATTATTGTTGGATATTATCTATGTCACAAATTTAACTTTACATGTTTCTTGGTAACACATATTTTCTTCTTATTTATTTCTCAATATCAATGTAATCATTTTAATTACTCTAGAAGGAAGTTTATATTAAAGGGGAGTATTAAGTAATATCAACTCTCTCCTCTGTCTAAGGGTTTATCTAATATTATAACCTGAAAATAAAGATTAAGGGAGAGTGTTGGACATTAATATTTATTTTGATTAATTTATTAATCATAATTCAATTTAGATGTATTTAGGTGTTCTATGTGAATTTATAATTTAAATATTTTTAAATTTGTGAGGTGTCACATCTCTTTTATCCTTTTTAAAAAGAATCTTGAAGTTACATGTCACATTCAACGCCTCCCATGTTTGTCACACATTCTTCTCATTTTAAGGGGATTAGTGAGACTAGAGACATAGTAAGAAGTTTATGTAAGACATTATTTATAACTCATTTTCCTTCTAACTCTATTTAATGTGGGATCTCTTCTCTCTCACACGAACACATAAGTTACTTTTAGACAATTGTTTATGGCTTGAGGCCCATTCATCTTTCTCATTTTATTTTCTTCTATTAATATTGTACTTTGGAAATATAATTGTTGAAATCATTTTTATTATACATAGAGTTTTATATCATTGATTCAATTTTCTCACTTAACAATTTGTGTATCATATTTTCTTGGTGGCTTGCTTTTAAGATTATATTATTCATTTGTGGATTCATTTGATTTCATTTTCAACATTATTTTAGATTCTATCATTTATTTCTAATATGAAAATAGATTTAAAAAATAAGTAATTAAAATATATTGATAACTTAAAAAAATGTTATCAAATAATTTTGTGATGCCTATGTTTCTCTCTCATCCATATTTTCCTCTTATAATTTTGTCCTTTCAAATGGAATTCACCTTATATTAGCAATTTTTTGGTTATCTTTTAGTGCATGTGCACATTTAATATTTTCATATATAATACTAAACATAACAAGTTAATAGGATTGCAAAATAAAATCAAAAAATAACTTGAGGAGAAAAAATAAATAAAATATAAAGTATAGTTATTGTTCAATTTTTCTCTTAACAGTTTATGAATTCTATATAAAACAATGCATATATTTTTGCTTTTAAAATTATGGTTGACTAAAAGATTATGATGTTGAATCATAAAGTAAAAATTTGTATTGACAACTTTTAAGGAAACCAACTCTATATTAGGTCATCTCTTTGATAAATGGAGTTACAAGTCCTTGATTCTTATAATGATTAAGATCTTAGAAAGAGCCTTGATTTTCTCTAAAGAGATTTAAGATTTACTGCATATTTTATAATATAGTGGACACCCATAGAATACTCCTTTGATTATAGTTCATTATTGCAAGGTTTACATATGTGTTGATGTTGTAAAATAAAATGTTTTGACTCTATACAAAGTTGATGTGAGTATACTCATAATTGATCTAAAGAAAATCTCAAACCAAAACAAATCTAAATGTATTTAAAAGTAATAATACATCCACTGTATAATTGAAAATAATACATCAAACATTTTTTTTTTAAAATGTCTTATTATTAACAACTATTTTTATATTAAAAACTATTAATTATATGTATAATAAATGAATTAAAAAAAAAAACATAATTTACTACCAATATATACATATATTTTGATAAGTTAAACACCTTTATGAAAATCACAAGAAAATGTGACTACCACTAACTACACATTAGAAATCATCACAAGTATCAACTTTAAACAAAAAGGAATTATCATCAAACATTAAATACAACATATATTTAAATTAATATGTTGCATTTTACTTTAAAAGCGAAGCCATCAGCATATAAAATCATACAAATACGAATAGTCACTAGTGTGTCAAAAATGTCTATATCGACCTCTCATTTAAATCTAATGAATACGCACACGAATCTTGTTCGCATCTCCGTAACAATATATCCATTAATTATTTTATTAAACTTATTCAGCATTTGTATTAGCAATCTCACATCTATGTAAATCTGTGATTAAATTTAAAGTGCAGTGCTGTTTAAAGTAATTTTTTTCTTTTTTTCAATTTTATATTAAAAGGTATTATATAGAATTATTGAATTGTATAGAATGTAGACATCTTTACTTTTATAGTATTCATTTTGAATATATATATATATATATATATATATATAAATAAAGTTTTAAAGATTTTTCAATATATTTTATAAATTGATTTAAAAAATTATATAAAATATTGAATTAAAATTGTTATCATAGTTTTAATTAAAAAGTTTTATTTTACTTTATGAATTATAAAAATATTATTTCTTTTATATTTTTTTAATTTAAAAATTTGTGATTGATTTTTAATTCTAAAATTATAAACTAAATTATTAAAAATATAAATAAATTTTAAGATACCAATATGAAACCCAACAGAAACATCTAAAAAATAATAATAATAATAATAATAATAATAATAATAATAATAATAATAATAATAATAATAATAATAATAAATTATTTATTTTTTAATTAATTAATCATATTTGATTTGACAAAATTTCTCTTCATTCTTATAATAATATTCATTTTGCAAAAGAAAGTTATATGTTAATGCTATTTTTAAAAAGGAAATAAGTTTTTTGAACAAATTCATTAAAAATAATAATATTTGAATTTTATTTTAACAATTTTGTATTATGATAAATGTTTTTAAAATTATTTATTTACCTATTTATGGGTTAATAAATTTTGACTTGACTTTGAAAATAGATAATTTAATATGAATTTAATTTTATATAACAATTAAATATTAATTTATTAAAAATATTTATTATATATTTTTTAATAAAAAGATAAAAGTACAGGGTTTGATTGCATCTCGTCTTATTATAAAAATTAGGTCTTGTATGAGAAACAAAAATAAAACATGATAGTTAGTGATGTAATAAAATTGCTATGAACAAGCACTAAAGTTAGCAAAAAAGTGTCCTAAAAATACAAGGTAAAACAAATTACATATTTATATCCTTAATGACATCGTTCCATTCCTTGATTATATTATGGAGGAACAACTCCATATCCTCCACCATCTTGTTGTCAATGTCCGCTTCTTTACCTTTATCAGCGTGTCTAGTCCTTATGTTCACACAACCACCAACCTATTGTTATTTGCCATGTTTGATAAATTATTTGAGCACATTAAAGTTAGATATATAGTTTTCTATGGTCATCTTGTTCATATATAACAATTGTTGTATGTTACCTTCTAAAATCTTCCTGTCATTTTCAAGCCTTTCCACTCTAGTTTCAAAGTCTTGAATTCTCATACCCCCTTAATCAAAAACTACTTTTTGTTGAGAACTAGTAGCACCACCATCAGGATTCTTGTTCTTTTTACCCTTGAAAATCTATGCCAACAAACTTTTATGTAGCACCAAATCTACCATTAGAGATCTCAGTTTTTCATGGATATAATTGATAGACGCATCATCATCTTCCCTCAACTTTATTTTACCCACCATATTCATTTACACAGGCAAAACATCCTTATTCAATTAATTAGTATTGGTAATAGGCTCAATATCATCCTTTAGGTTACAAACAGACATCCCCAATTCCTCTTCTTCATCCACAAAATCTATCTCCTTGTCATTCTCATCATTAAAATCCAAAATAACAAAACCTTTGATCTTATTAAAAGGGGATTCAGAGGGAGTGAAAGTAGGGGATTTTGCCAATATCTTTATAGAAATGGTCTTCTACCCTAGGATTCCCCCTTTCCTTTAGAAGTGGATTTTATCACACCCAAAGGTTCAACCAACTTAATGTTTGAGGAGGGATTGAATCCAAGTGCTTTGGCATGATTATACAAAAGTAAAATAAGGGGTTGGTGATGAGGAAGAGGGGCATTGCTTAATACATTTCAGTCACTAAATGATCCAAAGACATAAGTGATTAAAAATGAATGGAAACATGAATGTTGTTTCTAAAGTGGCCCATTTAAAAGAGAAAAATGATATGAAAACACATATCCATACCTTTCATCCAAATATATGTACTTCATTATTTGTTGTGTAGATTCTGCATAGGGAGTACGTAGCACTTCCTGAAAGTAACCACCTTGACACGGCATAGGCACCTCACTAGACTTATGGAATTGTTGCATTTCATCATCTTTCTCTATTTTATTCCTGTAATACTTGCATCCATGAGTGTTCATGCCTATGACCTAGGCAATGAGATCCTTAATAACTATTATGATAACATCCTTAATTTTTTTTGTTTTGATGATAACATCCTTAATTGTTACCATATAAGAATTCCACTCATGAGTAAATTCCAATGAAATGTGAGTGTCAGTATCACTATTTTTTCCATGTAATTTGTTAAACCATCATCTTCAAAGATCCTCAAAACATCCATGTTCTTCTTCACTAGTCCCACCAAAGTCAGTTTAGTTTGGCAGAGATCTCCTCCCGTTCTGTTGATAAGAAGTTAAGGAAAGATAGGATTGTAGTCCTTTTTCCTACTCTCATGCCAATAAAAATTAAACAAGGCAAAAATGATGTGATTAGGAGTTATAATGACTCCTTCAATCTCCCTTGCATCAAAGCTATTATTTACAAGATTAGAACTAAGGTTAAAGATTCAATGCCATAATTTTCCATAAATTCCCATGTGCCATAAAAAATTTACATTACCATTGATGTAGATATATCTAATTTTTATATGATGAGTTAGTAACTCCAAATAATTGAAATGAAATATATTCATCATGCAACTATATTTAGTAAGACAAACACTAACCATACATCTATAGTTACTAAAGTTGACACTCTTATAAATATAAAGGGCCACATGCAATAAAGCATTCCTAAAGTGAGGGTTCAACCTCCCTCTAAAATATTTAAAATCATATATTAGACCTATCATCCTTAATTCTTTTGAGAATTCGGATAGATAAATTAGATTCATTAAAACACTTAGAATTATCATGAATTTGAGCTCCCATATTCACAATCAAGTCTACAACTTTGTTACCCTACCTCGGAGTATGTATAAATGAAGTTTGTTAGAAACCTTCTATAATATAATGAACCTCAAAGATTATGTTGATAATTACCCAACTTAGATAATTTTTCCTAAGAAGATGATTTATGATATTTTGAGAATCATCTTCAATGCAGATGTTTCTAAAGCACACATCCTTAGCCAATCTGACACCCCATAGTGCTACCAAAGCTTTCTCTATGTAACTAGTTTTGACACCAAGATTCTTAACAAAGGTAGTAATGATGTTACCATCATTATCCCTTACAATCTCTCCACCACTTCACAAACACGGATTTATTTTTTAAAATCCATCAAAATTCAATTTTACCAACCCAAGAGAGGGTAAAATCTATTGTGTCATACTCCTAGATTTTCTTCTCTAATCTAAAGAATGATTTGTATTCAAGTTAATATTCTAACTAGAAGCTAAATTTTATTCATAACTAATAATCTTAAGGCATTTTGACTACTTGCAAACAAATATGTTCTCCTTCAAAAAATTAATTAATTTAAGAGAAACAACATCAAATTTAATCTTAACCCCTTTAAAAAATATGGATCTTCTTTCTTTCCAAAATCCCAAAAAAAATAGGAGAGAGAGCCATAGACCAAATCATTTACATATTTTTGTTTCTTAAAGCAGAGTTCCATTGATTCTAAAGATAAAAAAAGTGAAGATGATAAGACCCAGTCTACCCCAAACTAAAGAAGAACCTTATCAAAGTCAAAAGAGTTAAAGGGATAGTCCAACATAATATGAGAAGTAGATTTAACATTATTCTTACATATAACACATCAATTAAAGATTGGAAATCCCTATTTTTTAGAGATTTTCAACATTAAGAATTTTGTATTAGATAGCCAATTCGAACGAAAAAATCACTTTTAGAATCATATTATTATTTTAAAAAAATCCCAAGGAAACCCACCAGGGGCAACTTCAATAGCCAAATTATATCCTGATAGTATTTTCCCAAATGAGCTCATCCCCCTTGAAAATCTCCCAATGAATTATCTTTTTAGCATAAAATTAAGAGAAAATTTTATTTTAACCTGACTAGGAGTAGCAAAATCCAATTGTAGCCTTTGTCAATATCTAATATTTCCATAATCAAAATTGTAGTCATGCACTAAGTTTGCATATTTAATTTCAATCTGAACATAAATTTCATTCCAAGGAGAAACATGAACAAACAAAAGGTTAAGGATCCATTTATCCTCCTAAAACTGAACTCTATCTCCTCTACCAATTTTATCTTACATCCCTTCAAAATAATATGTATACATTTGATTAACCAATTCCAAAATTAGGAGTCTTGTAGGATAATATCAACTTGAAGCAAAGCATCATTATCTCAACATGTCATATAGTTTCCTTTTAACAAATTTGTCCATAAATTTACTACCTTAAAGAACCTCCAACCTAGTTTTGAGGTCAATGCTTTGTTCATTAGCCTCACCTTGCATATCCTTGAACCTCCTTGATAAAATGGGCAACAAAATTTATCCTAGGAAACTAGAAGAAATCTATGTTTGTCTTCTGATCCTAACCAGATCTAAACCTTTTCTGAATTCTCTCTACTTGTTCTGCAATAAATTTTAGTTTTTTAAAATTAGACATATGATAGATTGATAAATTCTAAATGGTGCTTCTAATCAACAAAAATTTTCCAACTTGATATAGTAACTTTCCCTTTCAAGCAACCAATTTCCTTTAAAATCTATTTAATAAATAATTTCATGTTTTAACATGCATTTTATTCACAAATAAAATCATATAAAAATAAGAGGTAGTAAGTTATTTAAATTTGAAACTAAGAATATTATCAATTCTATATTGCCAAATAAAAGGAACCTTTTTTAAAAAAAAACTACTCACTTTTTTCCATATTAAATTTTTGGCCTGAAGCATTTTCATATTTTTTAAGGAGACTATTTAAAACATTGGCTTCTTTAATAGAGACCTGGGCCAAGATGATCATATCATCAATGAATTGTTAATGAGTGATATGATGAACATTATAATCAAGTTCAATACCCTTCAATCTTTCTTTAGTTACATCATGATCTACTAAGAGCTTCAGTAAATATTATATAAAGAGAAAAGAAGATAAGGGGTCCACATGCCTAATCCATCGAGCACTTGGAAAAAATCTTATAGAATATGCACTAACAAGGATAAATAACCTTACTTTAGAATCACAAGTAGAAACTAGCCTTTAGAAAGTAACATCAAAGTCAAACCTACCTAAAATTTTGTCAAGAAAATCCCATGAAACTCTATCATAAGCTTTATTCATTTCAAGCTTTAATATCATCCCTTATTTACTACATTTTACCATAGAATTTATCACCTCATGGACTAAAATAATTTCATATTGGAGCTATTTACTAGTAATAAATCCACCTTTCTATTTAAAAATGATGGAGGGAAGAAGAGGTTGTAGTCTCAAAGAAATAGCTTTATTAAAAATATTATACTTTATATTACACAAACTGATAGGACAAAAGTTCTTAAAATTTGTAGCCCCTAAGAACTTAGGAAATAGATCAATAAATGTGTTATTTATCTCTCTAAAGATTTTTTTAGAGATGAATAATTCATTGATAATAGAAATAACATCATATTTAACAACTTACTAGAAATGTTAGAAAAGACTGCTAGAAAATCGTAAGGACTAGGAACTTTATCCCCTTCCATAGAGGAAACCACATAACCCACCTCCTCAATAGAAACAAGTTTATAGAGACTAAGGTTATATTCAATAGTAATGATGTTAGGTTTCAAATCTAAAATCTTAGAACCTTGATCCATATTAATATAATCATATTTAGCAAACAAGTTTTGTAAAAAATAAATAGCTTCATTAGCAATGGAAGGCAAATCAAAGATAGAGTCCGCATTGTCTTTTTTGATTTCACTAATATTATTATAAATTTTGTGTTTAAGAGTGGAGAAATGAAAAAAACTTAGTATTGTTGTCACCCTCGTTCAGCCATAACACTTTGGATCACTGATGCTAAAAAGCCTCCTCTTTAGCATTGAGAAATTGAAACTCACAAAGCAAGTTATTTTCCTTCCAATAAGTCTTTTGGTTCATACCATTAATCTTTATCTTCTCAACAAAAATTAATTATTTTTTAATACTCTTTTTTCTCTCGTAAAATTCTCAAATACCTCCCTATTCCACTTCTTAATTTGTATTTTAATATTCTTGAGTTTTTAATAAGTCTAAATATGTCAGACCCATTGATATGAAAATTCCACCACTCCTTAATTTTATCCTTAATATTAGGATGGAGAAGCCAATTTTTATTTAAATGGAACAAATATTTACTTCTCTTAGAATCAACATTTAAATTAAGAATAATAAGATTGTGATCTAATCCAATTATAGGAAGAGAAGAGAGACAAAAAAATGGTTAAAGAACCAATTAGGATAGATAAGGAATCTATCAATATGAACCTTGATAAGATGATCTCCAAGATGTTTATTTGACTAAGTAAAAGTAAATCCCCTTAGTTCAATATCAATTAAATTATTTTTGGAGATGAAATTTTCAAATTCATCCATACTCCTACTGAAATCATGTTTTCCATCCTTTTTCCATAGGTGAGAGAGGAGTATTAAAATCCCAAAAAATTATTTATCTTAGATATTGACATGAATTGTTGAAATTAGAAAGCCCCTCCCATAATTTCCTTCTACCAACACAACTATTAGGAGTGTAAATATTATAAAACACCTATTTATAATTATCCAATGTATTAGTAAAAATAATAGCAAGATAATGGTTATTAGAAAGCATAAAATATATCTTTAAAAGATAAGAATCCATAAAGTGACCAAACTTCTAGATGCACCATCTGCACTTACAACAAAACTTGAATCATTCTTCCAAAATCTATTTTTGATGTCCAGAATCATATTAAAATACATTATTTTTTCCTAGATAGTTACAATTGTTGGTTTATGATTATATATAAGGTATTTCAAAACTCTATGTTTAACATAGTTTTTAATACCTTTTATATTCCATGAATAAAAAAATATTTTGACACTAATACAAAGTTCCTAGATATTAGGAGAGTCATTTGAGTTAAATCGACTATCTCTTTATCTATTTATTTGAATTTAGACTCATTTTTTCTTGGTTTTACCAGTTTATTAGTGGCTCATACATCAGTATTTTTATTTCTTATTATTTTTTATATCATTTTTATTCTTGGAGTAGCTAAATCTAGAGTACCCTTATCTATGTAAAGTTTTAAAATTAGTTTCTTCCATATTTATTTGAATAGATAAAGTTGGAATACTTAGGACCAAAGAATCATTATCTATGAATATATCAAGATTAGTTACCTCCATAGGTTCTAAAGAGAAAGGAACCATATCTAATTTATCTAAATCTTCTTCTACTACTTTGTTGTCAGTAGTAAAATACTACAATTTTTCTAGAGTTTTGAATTGCAAAGAAATCAAAACATCTATACATGTTTCCAATCTTATTCTAAGATCCTTTATTTATTTAACAATTTTAACCTTTATCCTTCAGTCATCAATGGGACTAGATGTTTTCTCTTCTGACTTAAGAATCCTTTGATTACTTTTATCTACTTCCTTGATATTTGATTTGTGAGATAACCCCTCCTTTCTATTACACAGTTTATTCTCTATAGGAATCTACTATGTTTTAATTACATCTTGTTAACAATAATTTTATAACTCTTGCCATTCAATTTTTTAGTGGCTACATTGTTCACTTTATTCCAAAATTTCATATTTTTTATTTTCAAGGCATGATGTTTGAGTTTAGTAGGGTAGGATTTGGTATTATGACTTAATATGGAACACATTTAAATGGGGAGTCCTTGAACTCAATCTTCTGATTCTAATCTTCTAAAAAAGATTGTAGATTAATTGAATGTGGTTTCCATTTTCTAATCTTCCCATAATGTAGATTCTAATGTTCATATTCTAATCTTCCCAAATCTCATAAGGAATCCCAAGTAATTTGACCCAAATAGGCAACATATTAATATCTTCTTTATTAGAATCATAACAAGGTTTCCATTTTCTTAGGAATAAACTCATTCTTCAAAAACAAACAATGGTCCACTAAGGAAGAACTTTGAAAAACCCCTCTTCATTGTTGAATGTGAAAAGGAAGAAGCCCTTCAACATCACAAAAATTTCTATGTGATATTTCAATTTCCATTTATAATATTAGGTTTTGCCCAAAAAAACTTCCGTATAAGTGCATTATCCATCTGAAGGATATATTTGATAACTAAAAATGTACATATGTCCAAGAGAAATATCTTATAAAATAAAATGAGATCCATCATAATTTCCTTCCTTTTTGAAACATTTGAAGCTGACTTTTGGCCCCCTCAAATAAACACCCCATGTGCTTTGTCCTTTCAAATAATCAACCCACAAAAAGTTATTTTTACTATCCTAAAACTCTTTGATTTAAATCCCTCCTAAAAAATTCTCTACACACCACCATCCAATCACCATCTCCTCATACTATCACCCTTCTCCCACTCAGAACTGTCACATTCAAATTTGAAAATCCTTTTGCTTACAAACACTCCTCCATCACTTCATCCATATCATATTAAGTATTAATATTAAAAAACATTATTTTGAAAAAAAGTCGTGTACTTAGCTAAATACTTTTGTCTTATTATCTATTGAACAAAACCGACATTAACTTTTTGCTTTGTATATCATAGCATCCAAATGAGTTTTTTTTTTAAATATTGTAATACAAAATTATATATTTTAATAAATATTAAATGTAAATTAACATGTTATATTTATTTAATCTAAATAATAAAGTTAGGCTGTATAGATTTTAAGGAAATTTATAATATTTGTTATATTCAAAAAAAATATAATTTTTTTTTTTTTTTTCTTTAAATTTAAAAGATTAATTTTCATAATAAATATAAATATATTTTTTTAATATTTTTTTATATGGATAAATAGTTTTACAAAATTTGTAGTTATGAATTGGAAGAGGTAATAATGATTAGAGCTACAAATCAATTTGGATATAAGTAGGAAGTTCAAATTCTCCTTATAAATTGTCAATTATCAGCAACAAAATGTTATAACCAACAATATTAATATCGCCAACTACTATAATTATCTAAAACATTTCTAACAATCACAACTAATCTAATACACTCTTTAAAATTTGAAATTAAATAAAAATAACCACAACCAAACTTCTTAACTAAATCACCAATATTTTATTAACTTTCCTTATATTATTCCAAAACAATAATACACTCTGGTTAATACTGGAATAATTACATACTACAAATCATAAAATTTTATTGACTTTAAAAGAAGGCATTAATATGCATGTGTACAATGGGTTTTGTCATTATTGGAAAAGTAAACATGACTTGTGTATCTTAATGGAAGCCGCTAATTCACCACAAATAATCGCTGATAAAAATTTCCATCTGTCAAATCTCATTTTATCGAACAATTTTATTGAGTTGAATGATGTGGTATGCCTACTAAACACACAATTATTAACTTATTTGCCAATAATACATAATCTACGTGGAATCATGTTTAAACAAGTAATAATTAACTTATTTACCAATAATACTTGAGAGCCATAGTATTCATAAATACTCAATCATTAAAATATTATTATATTTTGGTTTATTTTTTTACCTATTTTTGGTGTAGCAATAATTTTTCGATTTATCATCTTTTTTCAAGATTTTTGTAATTGGATTTTGAATCCATTTTATATAATAAAAATTGTCAAAGTATTAGGTGCTAATAAGATTTCAGAGATAGAAATGAAATCATAGTAATTGCCCCCTCAATTTTAAATAGGGATATCTAACGAGGGGAACCAACTCTAGAATCAAGCTTCTAATAGAGGCCCTGATGGCTTAGTAAATGATAGTGAGAAGAAGGATGAAGAGAATACTAATCTATTTTAAAATAAGGTATAACTCGTAAAAAACAATAAGATAAAGACAAAGAGACTAGTCTATGTCGAATAAGATAGTTACTAATCTATCTCAACATCCATCCACTTGATAGTGAAATATCTATTCAATAAAGACTTTACCATACTATATAAATCTAACTCTATAAAACAATAATGCTCATTAATAATTGTAAATCACATTATATTTTCTATATTCTATCTATCTATCTGTCTTTCTGTCTATCTATCTATCTACCCCAAAATCTAAAATTTCACTTAAATAATACCATTTTGAATCCATAAAATTTCATTCACAAAACACCTTTTTGAATCCATAAGCATACATGTTTAAAACGACACTTTTATGTCCACCCAAAGGTATCCCACACGGAAGGTATGAGTGAAATTTTGAATAAAGGTCGCTCCCTTTTACGAATGCTCATAAATTTTAATGTGTTTGTATTTAAAAAAATAAAAATAAAAAATGCACTAGATATATGTTATCCCTTCCCTTCATTAATATTAATATTATAAAAAAAAAAAATTAACTTCTCTCTTCCATCGCGACGAATTTTTTTTTTAATGCTTGTTATTGTTATATATATATATATATATATATATATATATATATATATATATATATATATATATATATATATATATAAATATATATATATATATATATAAATATATAAATAAAGGTCTCTCTTTTATGAATTCTCATAAATTTTAATGTGCTTGTATTTTAAAAAAAATGCAGTAGATATATGTTATACCTTCATTAATATTAATATTATAAAAATTTGTAACTTCACTCCTCCATCACGACAAAGCAGCAACACGGGACATTAAAAAAAATATTCGTCGTGATGGAGGAGTGAAGTTACAAATTTTTATAATATTAATATTAATGAAGGGAAGGGATAACATTATATAATTTCATATTAGAGAATAATAAAAGTTGTGTAGTGAATAATTTATATTTTTAATGTATTATTGTATTAAATTTTTAATATTATTTGTATCACAAAATTTAATTGTCAATATAATCATAAAATTTTATAACAAATGTAAAGTTACATGTAATGTATTATATACATAGTATAAAGTTAAGTATAACAAATTATTATATCAATAGGTGTTCCTTTATTATATAGATAAGTGTTTCTTCAGTGATATTTGATGGGAGGGGCAGGTGTAATGGCTAATGTGTCAAATTTTAATTCTTTTAGAACCGATAAGATAAAAAGAACTTATACCTACTTTTAATTAGTTTACAATCGACAAATTAAAAATGTTAAAAAAGACATGATGTTTCAAAAAATTTAATCATATAAATACAAATAAAATATATAAAATCAAATCAAAGAACAAAGAAATACACAAAACAAACAACATAATACACGCAAAAAAACTTAATATTAATCATTAATGTTTCCACATAACGAATAGGCCAATGTATCTTTTATTTTTATCTTATTTAATATTTATTTAGATGTATAAATAATTTTATATATTTATTTAAAATTAATTTATAATTTAAATTACCTTTTTACGACCAAAATAAAATTAAAAATAATAAATAAAATATATTTATTTTAAAAAATAATCTATTTTACATTTTGACTTTATCATTTATAATATAAATCACATTTGTATCCTTATTTTGGTAAAATATTTACAATAATTTCATATAATTTTTAAATTTCAATGTGATATACATCACATTTCAAATGCACATTTCCATGTCCTCATTACAACAATAAATTTAACAATATTTAAAATAATTTATTTGTATAGTTAAAAAAAAGTAATGCTAACACAATCGAGAAAATAGTGTGGAATCTATGAAAATAATTTAGGATGCAGAAAGTTTTATTATGTTAGTCTTGTGTAATAAAATTATTTACAAGTGCTTTCTTAAAATAAATTAACTTAACTCCTTTATTAAGACAAAACATTTTTTTAATTGTTTTATGTGGTTGTTTTTTTTTTCTTTTCTTTTTTTTAATAAATGTTTTTTTTAAGTTTCATATAATTTATATTGTTATTAATGTACAACAAAAGTTGTATAATGACCAATCCATATTTTTATTATGTTATTGTATTATTTTTTTTCAATGTGAATTGTATCATATAAATTATTTGTTAATATAATAATAATAATAATAATAATAATAATAATAATAATAATAATAATAATAATAATAATAAAGGAATATTTAGAATATTTTTTAGGTGAAAGAATTTAGTTGATGAGGACTCTATATGGTTCAGATCCAACTGAGATTAATTAGTTTTAATTTCACTTACAAAACCTTAACTCTAATAAATGAGTATGGTTATTTTTTGACATGTTAAAATAAAATAAAAATATATATTTTTTGTATTAAAAAATAAATTTAACATTTTTTTGTGAAGATTACAATTTTTTTATTAAAATAAAAAGTTAGTATTTTTGGAGGTAAAGATTATAATTTATTTATTAAAATAAAATTTTAATCGTACATATGTTTTAATGAAAATTTATAAGTGATATAGGGCACAAACTCTGTTGTCACCAATACTTCAACCACTGATGGAGCCTTTATTTCCATGTGCTTGATTCCTAGGACTTCCTCTGCTTTATGAATTAGTGGGAAGACCCTAACTAGCACTCATCATACGTTAATTTTCACCACCTTTATCTCTCCTCTTTCTTCCTCAACAAAGGGTATTCCTCCAGCGTTTGGCTTAACTACACTTTCTTCCTCTTTCATTGGACATAACTCCCAAGTTAAGATATATACATCTTTTGCCTATGAGGGTGTCATGTCAAAATCATCCACCATCCATGTGATGGAGCTAGGTGATGAGGTTTTTGAAGAAATAGCTTAGATTTTTTGTATGGTTGTGATATGTCACTTTCACAAATTTCGGCCAAGCTTAGTTAACTTTCATTCTTGGATATTCAAGCACCGAAAACCCCTTTTTGCAAAGGATTTCATCATCCAACTATCTGCCCATTTTATTTTTTTTGTTATGGTTTGCTCCTTGATTACAAATAATGATTTGCTCCTACGTTCGAGTCCTTAGATGTGAGATAAAATAATATTGTAGATAAAACCTTAGTATCTAAATTTTAATCCTAATATTAAATGTTTTACCATTGCTTTTGGGTCAGATTTCCTAATCTATCCCTTCAATTTCAAAAGGACTCCAATCTTTACGCTATTATTAATTCCCTTTGTAAAATTATTATGTGTGATACTGGGAGTACAAACTGCACACATATTACTTTTGCTCACATTTGTGCATTGAAATGGACCTTTCAAAAGGATAACTTGAAAAAATTATGCTAAAAAATGGTAAGAGAATATGGTCCCAACCCTTGGACTATGAAGGGGTTGCCTTAGGATGAAAAATATGCTTTGTTCACGGGCATCTTTCGAATGATTATCCAAATAATTTGTCTGAATCTTCAGATAACAATATAAAACAAGGCAAGAATGCAACCTAGTGGGAAGGGGTTGTGATTGGTCACATGATAGTCAAACCATTTCTAACTTAATTAGCGTCTCCCCTATAGACTTTTTCTTCTTCCATCGCGTTACTTTCTTCTTCCTCTTTCAAATGTGTAACTTCCACATGTGACAGGGGCGATGCTTATGTTGGTCTCGCTTCTGGATCTCCTTCGGTTTCTCTTAAAAGTGCATGATGAGACATTTGTATCTTAGTTTTGGGTGATCCTTTTTTGTATGGCTCTTCTAGTTTAGGCGTAGACTCTTCTTAGGTCGGCTTTGAGTTGGATGACACTTAAAACTAGACAACAGTCTTAAACAAGAAAAGCTCTTTGAAAAATAAGCATGGTTGTCATTTGGAGTTTCATTCTATAAAGTATTTAGCCATTGAGTAAAATTTAATTACTTCTTTAAAACTTTTTTGTGGGATTTAGTTTTTCTGATACATGTGAGTTAAGGTTTGACTTTATTTGGTTTGATTTTGATTGGTTTATAGTTGACAAGTGAAAGATTTACCAACTCTTGGTTATTAATTAAAATATATATAAATTTAATTTATATCAACATTGAAATTAGTTAAAAATGAGTTACTAAAATTATTAATTTTGAACGATGTATACTTTTAACATGTTAAAATAACTTGTAATATCGATTTTTTAAAATCACAATTTTTTAAATTAAAATATTCCTCAATAATATATTAAAAAATATTTTTAGATTTTTACATATCAAACTTTAACATTACTAAAAATTCAAAATTTTGAATGACTCTCTCTCTAGTTAAAAATGAATTACTAAAACTATTAATTTTGAATGATGTATACTTTTAACATGTTAAAATAACTTGTAATATCAATTTTAAAATCACAATTTTTTAAATTAAAATATTCCTCAATATATTAAAAAGTATTTTTAGATTTTTACATATCAAATATTAACATTACTAAAATCTCTCTCTCTCTCTCTCTCTCTCTCTCACTCACACACACTCATTATTTAATTTGAGAATAATAATTTCAAATTCTAAAATCATTACAAAAAATATATATATGAACTTATAACCTATAAACTATAAACTTAATATTTTTTATAACAAAAAAATATATAAACTTATAAACAGTAAATTATAAACATAATATTTTCGTATCTTCGTGCCTCATCAATTATCCCCCCCTTCCCTAGTTACTCCCATTTTTATGGGGCAGTTGGTCCCATAAAATATTAGTGGAGGAAGAAAAAAAGTTTGCAAGAGCTATAAAGGGTTACAAATTTTTTTTAATTTTTTTAGGGATGATTTTTAACATATGATAATATATAAATTGATATTTATAGGAAAGAGGAAAAAAATTGTAAGAATTACAAATTTGATTAATAAATTAATTTTTTTTACATATATTTAATATGATTTATATGTTATGTAATTAATTAATTGAAAATAAAAATTCATTAAAAACACTCAACAAAATGAGATCGTGTAATTATAAATTGTTTTAAAAATCTTTTTACATATAAATTTTGAGATTAGTTTGGAACACTTTTTCCATAACATGACTAATAAAATTAGAAAAAAAGTGTGTTTCATGTTAAAAGAGTATTATATATATATATATATATATATATATATATATATATATATATATATATATATATATATATATATATATATCAAGATTTCATATAAACACACTCTATTTTTTAATATATATATATATATATATATATTAAAAGTATGTTTACAGTTAAATGAGCGTTATATCTATGCAAAAGTCAATATTTCACATATATTTTCATAGAAACTAACACATTAAATTGTTTGAAATTATATATGTTATAGTGTAGAGATAATTTTAAAATTAAAACTAAATGAACAATAAAAATTTATCGTATATATAAAATAAAATATGTAAAAAAAGCTATTTTATTAATTTAAAAGATATGTATAACTACATTATGTAAGTTATTACTCTTATAATTATGTATGGACCTCTCTCCATGTTATTTATAGCATTCCACTATGTGTAGTTCTATGGGGAATAGAATATCCAAAAATTTGTATGTAAATTATGTGTAGTTTTATGGGGAATAGAATATCATATATATATATATATATATATATATATATATATATATATATATATATATATATATATGTAAATTTAAAATTTATTGGATGAGAAGAATTGGTTGACTTTGAGAACATGAAAATCAATGTGACAAATGTATTGTGAAGAAATAAGGAAAATTTTTTTTATGTAGTTCAAAAGTAAATATTTAATTTCTAAAAAAAATTAATATTATTAATTTTTTTATTGCATCTTTGAGATCTTTCAAAGAATTTATTATAGAATTTATATTCACATGAATGGTAATAATTTCAAATACCTTCTCCCATTCCCTTTCTTGCTCATGGAAGAAACTCTATTATATCTAGTTATTTTGGACAAAAGGCTAACATTGTGTAGAAGATTAACATTATGCAGAAGACTGATGATGTGCAAAAGATTGAGTCTAGGTCTGATGTCATGCAAAAGACTAACATAGAGTAGAATGATGTTTCATGAAATATGGATGTTGTGCATAATCTTGCTTCTATGTGGAAGAATGCTACAAAAGACATTGATGATCAGATCTGTAGGTAGAATTTGATGCAAAAGGAATCCTCGACCAAATCCAAATCTAAATATTGTGCCACTGGCCAGTTCGACCATGTAAGAACTAATTTTTTTAATTGAATTCTCTTACTCCCCTTCACGCTCATGGTATAAAGTCCCTTGTACCTAGTGATTCTGGGTAAAAGGTTGATGTTGTATAGAAGATGGATGCCATAAAGAACACTAATGTTATGCAAAATATTAATTTTGGGTAGAATTATGATGATGTACAGAAATATGATGCCATGTAGAAAACTAAAACTATGTTGAAGAAGACTGATTACGTATGGAAGAATGTTATAGAAGATGTGGATGCTCAAATTTGTAGGTAGAATCTGACATAGAAGGAAGCCTTGACCTGGAGATGCAAATGATTCTCCTAGGTAGGTTGGACATTTCCCACTTTTCCCCTCTATTATCTATAGAGGTCGAAATGTCATGGAGATGGAAGTTGTGGTGGACTCCAAACATCTGAAGCATGTATCATTCGCAAAGGTGGTATCCCATAAGACAACTCTAAAAGAAGATCCAAAACCTCTCAAACCTACATCTTTTGACCCTATTGTGATCTTTGATGAGGAGGAGTCCAGACAAGTGATCAAATCAGAAGAATTCTTCTCATCCCTACCTGTCATCTGTAGATTTGTGGATTACTAGCCTAAAATTTAAGAGCTACATGCTTGGATCTCAAAATATTGGCAACCACTCTTATTAGGTTATCTTGATATTTAGCCTTGTGCCAAAAGTTTCTTTAATATTATTGGATTTCATAATATTGAAGATAAGGCAAAGATTCAAAACCAATTATGGTGCTTGAATCACCACCCCATGGTTATCAAATAATGATCCCCTACCTTCAATCTCGTTAATGAACCACTTAATGTAAAACCCATTTGGGTTCACATGCCTCATCTTCCTCTTAATATTTGGATTGAAGTTAATCTAAAGACTATTAGTGAATCACTAGGTGAGTATCTACAAATTCACCTAGATACTAATCATTTATAACACACTACTTTTGTCAAGATTCTAGTAAATATTGACACTTCCAAGAATCTTCCTGAAAATATCACTTTGTAAGTTAGGGACCATTCTTGGTCCCAATCCTTAGATAATGAAGGTTTGTTGTTTTCACTATCATAACTATTTTAATACATGACATTTAACAAAAAATTGTAGTTTTCTATATAAAAAAAAAGGGATTTCTCTTGGTGGAAAGACTATCTCCTCAAATATCTACAAGTACTTGTTAAAAATAATTTAGATGATTCTGATAGTGATGATTCATCACCTTTGGAGGATCTTGAGGACCATAAAAGCCCCCATCATTTTGAATATGTACTGCTGAAGGATTTAATCTCTCCAAAGAAAGCTATGAAATTGGTAGTTCCCTCCACATCAGACACCTCATCTAAGAAGAAACAAAAAATGGAATCATTTAGGGTAGAACTTGAAGACCCAATAGTGGAAGAGAAATCCCAGCCAAGTTGTGTTGTTGTAGAAATCAAGGAAAGATGGACAAAAGTTCATACAAGAAAAAAAAGGTAAAAAATTAGTGGTTCAACTCTCTTATATGTCCCTTCGTTTAGGGGGACCCTAAGCTGAACCTCCTAGCTCAGAGGTCCAAGTAGATTCATAAAAGATAGTAGCTGAAAGCAGAAAGAAAGTGGAAGCCTAATAAAATTCTATGAAAAACCCCTAGTTTTAATGATGTGAACAATTTAGTTGGATTCTATTTGTTGATGATTGTGTGTCTCGTTTATGCTTCACTAAAACATTTTCGGTTGTTTATTAGTTGATTACAATAGATTTGAACTTTTGTCTATTTTAACTCATTTTTTATTTTTTGATTAATTATTCTTGTGTCCGTATTACTTAACCCATTGTCACTAGTAGAAGCATCTCATTTATATTTCAATCTCATATCTTTCTCTCCTTTATATAAAGTTTTGAGATATTTAAAACACATGACCTTTACCTTATCAAATAAAATAAAAATGATAATAAAGTAAATAAAATTATAACATATCCTACATATACTATAGTTTAATATTTTAGGTATTGATAAAAAAAACTTCTACCTTAATAAGGTGGTCATGTGAAAGAGTGGTAACCATATTAATAGGAGATACCTATTTAGATGGATTATAGAATTCAAAACTCCATCCAAATTAGTGATCCCTTGAGATGAAATTGGACCCATCACTTTTAATTCTAAATGTTGAAAAATATAAAAAAAAATTATTAAAAAATAAGTGATTCTCTTCCATTTGAATCATCTTCTCTAAGGGGAGAACATTCATGACGAATGGAAAAACAAATAAATATATAGAATTGGTGTGGGTGCACTTAATGCATCATATACACAGGAATATTTGAAAACTGAATACCTGTACATGACCCATCATACCCCCAAAAATAGTAAATGATGAGGTGAACATTCATGACGAATAGAAAAATAAATAAACATATAAAATTGTTGTGGGTGCACTTCATACATCACTTAGAAAGAGAAATATTTAAAAGTTGAATAGGTTAAATATATAATTTCAAATGAACAATAAAAGTCTAAATAAAGTTCTTATGCATTCCTCAATAATTATTGCAGGAGATAAGGTGCAACACATACTTTCTTCATGTGTGAGAATGATGCATGTACTAATGTTGAACATGTTAGGCTATAATTTAAGCACATGGTAGATACATGTTTTTCCATTCATATATAATCTTCCTTCAATAACAGTGAAACTTGTATTATAATTAAAATTTAAAAAAATGGAATTTATCTCTTTCGAGCAAGATATTTTAGAATTATTCAATCAAATGTTAAAATTCTTAAACTAACTCATTTCAATTTTAAAGTATGGAATTATGGTACATTATATATATATATATGAAAATATATTTATTTTATCATTAAGAATAATATTTTTTAATATTTTAAAAATATTTTTTATTTTATTATCATAATATTTACAATTTTGTTAATGTTATCTAAAAATGTATCATAGTTCCATGTTTTCAATTTTCATTTTACTCATCAAATTGAAACGAGTTTTATTTGTTTATGAAGAGGTAAAATTTATATAATTATACAAACATTTTTTTGTGTTTTTAATTATAAAATAGGAAATAAATTTTTAAAAAGTTTTAGATTGAAAACAAAAAATTTCAGTGAATTGTAATTTTTTTAAAGATTACACACACACACACACACTATGTATATGTGTATAAGAAAACACACAATTAGAATTTTTCTTTCTTTAAAAATACATTAACTTAAGTTTTGAAGGAGAATTTTGAATAGGAACCATCATAAAAAATATTATTTAATAGATAAGTCAATCGTAAAATTTAAACCCAAATGTATGTATGTATGTATGTATGTATGTATGTATGTATGTATGTATACACTAAAGTAATATAGAAAACACACACATTATAATTTTCCTTTCTTAGAAATACATTCACTTAAGTTTTGAAGGACAATTTTTAATGGGGAGCCATCATAAAAACAATTACTTGGTAAGGAAGGTCAACCCTAAAATTTAACCCCGAATGAGAAGTACGTATTAATATGAGAATGATCAAATTGTGAGGAGATTAAATTATATATTACCTTTTATCCTTATATTTAAATTTATGAATTTGTGACATAAGCTTTTTTCTTTTTTTCTTTTCAATTTTTTTTAATATATAAGTTAATTGTGGGATTAGCGAGCCCACACTCTATCTAGAACATAAGCAGAGATTCCAATCTCCATACCTCCACTTAGTCAATATGTTAATTTTATATTCTTCAAATTATAATGTAACATTTAATGTGTATGCATTCATATCGAAATAACTGAATTTCAAATGCCACCAATGACCAGATTGCCCACATCAAGTAATATATAAGTTTAGTCGCTCTCATCTCTTCGAATTTATCTTGTATGATGACCAAATAATTGAATTTAATAATTGACTTCCCCTTCCTCAATTATTTTGTGGTTAAGCTTATGTAATGTTTAACTGCATATTTAATTTGTAAAATGTAATCTTACAACAATAGGGCTTTTGATTTGGGAAATATTCTTTTATAAACATTTAAATATTAATTTGTTTTTAATGAGGAAAGAGAATATATTTAAATAATAAATTAACTATTTTATTGGTATTTAAAATTATAATTGAGATAAAATGCGCCTTATCAGATTATTTTTAAGTGTTTTTCCAGGTATGAATTTAGAGGAATTGTTTGAAAAAATAATTTTTCTGCTCTAGTCAATAAGAACCTTTGATAATACATATCATTTTAAGAATGTTAAATTTTAGCATCCTGAAATTAAATAATATTTTTCCATTAGGAAACCACGCACTCTAAAACTATGTAAAAATAACATAATTCAATTACAGAGATGATTAAACAAACAAATCCTCAATATGCATGAAACAAAATATATGATTTACGTGGTAAAAGCTTAGTAAATTAATAAATCATATACGGTGCAATATATAAATCTTTATTAATTATAAGATGAACAAATTACATGAGAACTTGCTATATATATTACATACAGACTACACAAAGATAAATATGCATAATTTGCGAAGAACAATTAAGATCCTCCTCCTAAAAATAGAGTGAGAAAATATCATTCAAACTTTTCTTCTAAAAATAGAATTCTGTAGAATTTGTCTTCTTAGAAATAGGGGTTTGAATCCTTGATTTCATAAATGCCCCCATACCCTTGCGAGGGGCATTAGTGATAATAGTGGGAGGCAATGTCCCCCAACACCTCTTATAAAAATGTGCTATAAATAGCACCATGAAAGGGTCCAAAATTTAATTTTGTTGTTACATATGTAACATCTTCTACATATTATTTGAGAATCATATATATAATTTAAGAATCATATATATATATATATATATATATATATATATATATATATATATATATATATATATATATATATATTACAATCATTTTTAAAATGGAAGTGTAATATAATTTACTTTTTTAATTTTAATAATATTTATAATTTTTTAAAAGTAATTATATGTGACACGTTGATTTATATTAATATCAATATAAATTCATAAATTCAGAATCATGACAAGCAAATGATTACGGTGAATTCTGAAGGAGTGTTGTAAGAGGTTAAAAAAAAATAAAAAAATGATCAATCGTTTAGACTATTTTCCTACTAATTGATGGTTTTGTTGTTGCTCTCACTATTCAATGTTTGAAAGAATTATTGTTTAATCTGCTCATAGCTTTTTTATTGTTTGATGTAATTAGTTCTTGTATAACTATGACAATTTCACTTATCTCTTTTGGGTAATCTCTTTTATTAATAAAGAGAGGGGTCCCACCAACCCCAATATCTATATTAATATCAATATAATAATATGAATTATTTTGAAAAGTGACAAATCTAATAAAATTTATTTAATCATTGAAATAGAAATAAAATCTTTATAAACTATTGATGAATCTTGTACCATAAAATAAAAATTATATATTGAATAATTAATCAATCCTTAAAAAATATATTTCAAAATAGATTATATAATATATGTGTATTTATGAAAAAACATGAAATCAATATTTATGGAATTACATATCACATAGTTGGTGGAGACTATTTTAGAAATAAAAACTATCACATCAAGTATTTCATTTATAAATGCATGATTATGTTATGACATATGTTATTATGTGTTGCAACTGTTTTGTAAACAAGTAAAATGGCCCTTATTGTAATCATACGTTGATATTATTTATTTTTATATTATATATTTTATATAATTTTTTCCAAATGTTATTCATTTTCAAAATAACTATTCATTTAGGAAATTAAAAATATTTTACAATAAAATATATTAATATTAAATGTTAAAATTGAATAAACTACCATAACCAATTTAAAATGTGGTATATTATAATATAATAATGAATGTAAATTGTAAGATTTATTAAAAAAATATTTTTTATAAAATTAATTTACTAATAAAATTAATTTACTTATAAATAATTATTTAGAAAATAATTTATATATAAAAAATTATTTTTTATATTAAAATATTATATAAAATTAATATAAATTATAAAACTAAAAAACTAACTATAATATATTGTACAATTTTCAATTATTTTTTAAATGAAAATAAAAATAATTATTTTTCAACAATTATAATAAATACTAACCACTATATAATTGTTGTGTATTTAGATTGCATCTTATCGGGAAGATATAATGTCACATTAATCTATGTTTCAAAATTTGATTTAAAAAATATTTTAAAATTCAAAAGATATATTTATGAATATGATTATAAAAATATTTGGTTAAGCATCACATTAATATATATTATTTTATTTAAATATATAAACATGTATTTTATTTTATTTATTTATAATCTGGTAATGCACTTGAAATTTATAAATATATTATTTAAATTTATGAATATATTATTTCCATTGATTTATGTCATTGAAAGCTTTTCATATTTAATTAAAATCATGTATTAATCAGTAATGAGTTTCTTGTACTAATTTTATATTAAATTTAATGGTAGTTATATACATCTAAAAATTTTGATGATGAATATTTATTTAATTTTATAATTTAAAAGTTTTAAATATCTTACCATAAATTAATTGAAGACATTTTTGCTAACTATTAAAGAAAATAGTTATTGTTAGTAAAAACAATTATATAAGAATATATATGCAAATTAAATTTAATGGTAATTATATATATCTGAAATATTTGATGACAAATATCTATTTATTTTTATACTTTAAAAGTTTTAAATATCCTACCATATATATATATATATTAATACTTTAAAAGTTTTAAATATCTTACCATATATATATATTAATTGAAAATATTTTTGTTAACTAGTAAAAAAAATATATTTTTTTTTGTAAGAACAATTATATATTCTTTTTAAGAATAAATATGTAAGAAAATTTATAAAAATTAATAGAAGTTAATATTTTATATGTATATTTTACAATATTATATTAACTATTTTTTATTGGATAAGGAAAATATTTTTGATCAAAGTTATGATTCGCTATTGGGATATAATGAGGGGCTCATTCCCCAAAATAAACAAAACTACAATTGTAATTAGAAGTAAAAAACAATCGCTAAGACTAATAAAGCACCTTTTACAAGAGTTACACAGTTCAACTAAAAACCAAATTCAACTGTGGGAAGTTAGACTTCACCCAAGAGTCGGTATAAGAACCAAACAAGGACTAGACCCTTCAGTGAGCCTTCAGCTAATCCACTGTAGAAAACCCCAAAAGGAATAAATAGAAGCAAAAGCAATCCAAAAAGACCCTAAAAAGGATGTCGTAGGCCTACAATTGGGTTAGTAGCCTCAACCAAAAGCTAGACCATGTTTTATCTCATGCCTTTAAAGAACGTCTTTCATTGTCCATTGGGAACCATTGTGCACCAAGTCTTGCACCTCCAATCTCAGTAATTCTACCTCGAAGCATCTTCCTTTCTTTTTTATAGTGGATCCAACATCAGATTTGGGTTTACCAGGTCACAAAGGGGGGGACACAATGATCATATCAAGATCAGACTAGGGGAGGGGGGTGGAAGGGGCAAAGGAGGAGGTGTAAATTGTGAAGCAGGAGCAAGCGAAGCAAAGGAGGGCTCCATGGGTGCGAGGGGTAGAGGGGGGAAGGCAAAACCTGGTAAGGAAGCTCAAGAGAGTACTGCCTGGAAACTTGGTTTGGGGAGCCTTTTTTCTTGCTCTGCACTTGTTGAGGCAAGGGAGGGAGGCAAATAAACAATTGAAGAACACCTTGATGCCTTGTGGCCTAAAAGATTACACCAAAAGCAATGAAATGGAAGGCCTCCATAATTGAGGTATTGAGTTTATCTACACCTGAAAGAAAACAACACCACCAAATGGAAGATGGGCTTAGAAATATCCACGAGAACACAAACTCTCACAAATATGCTATTTAATGAACTCCCATCCATTTTAATTAAAGAATCCACTTTATATAAGCATCAATTTTATTAACTATAAAAATAAGTTCAATATATATATAAACATCAACTAATGTTAAACATAAAAAATATGTAATATAGAGATTAGTTACCATATAACTTTTATTCATATAAACTAAATGAATGTATTTATGTTATATTATTGAGACTTTTTTTAGTTATATATTACAATTGTTATATTAATATTTTTTTCTATTAAAATTTTACTTTTATACGGATTAAGTGTACAAATTTTTTTTGGTTTAATATAAAATATTGAAAGATATTTATTATACCAAATTCATTCGTAACACGATCTTAATTTTATCCTTTTTTATATCTACTAAAATTCATATCTTTATAAATAATTAAACATCTTTTATACCATTATCCTCATCATTAAACTACAACTTAAATATTTTTTTTTTTTAATAAAACACCAGGGGTAAAAACTTTATTAAAACTCGAAAGACCAAAGTACAAAGCAAGAAATAGCAAACATCCAAGACAACCAAAAACAACCACAACAAGCCAACATCCAACCTCACTCATCTATACATTCCTGTCTTCGAGAAGAATTCTCACCATATTATCCTTGATTTCTGTCGGTAGCGCAACCTCCTCAGCGACCAGCCACTCCTCAGTTCTCTCCAAAGCCCGCTTCGCCAAACAGTCAGCAGCTCTATTCCATTCTCTCAGAATATGATCAAAAATCACATAGTCCATAAGCCTACTAACCTACCAAATCTGTTGAACAATCAAGGAAAGTTGCCAGCTAATTCCTGACGTCGTACCATCCCAGATCATATTAATCATGATAAGCGAATCGGCCTCACAAACCACATTTCGCCATCCCAGCTCATAAGCTTTTCGTATCGCGAATAAGATGGCCAAACCTTCCATTTGGTTGACCATCTGAATACCCCTGTGGTCCAAAAACATGAAAATCACTGAACTCGCCGCGTCCCTAGCAACCCCTCCGATACCTGCCAGATCTGGGTTACCACGAGACGAGCCGTCCGTGTTAACTTTCAAAAAACCCACTTGGGGGGGCGTCCATCTCCCTTCTCTTTGAATTTTCTGCCTCCCTACACCCCTTCTCCTCCCAAACTCATCATCATGACAAAAGAATTTCAAATTCAAACTACCCGCCAGCTCCGCGTCCCTTTGTCCCAATGGCAAAGTCGCCTCCCCTATGGCATGAACAGTCTCTTGAATCATGCTTAAGACTCTCTACCAAACTTGGTTGGCATCCTTCTGCATCTCCCTAAAAATCCATCGATTGCGTTCTAGCCATACCTGCCAGAGCACAAAGGTGAGGCCGGTGAACCAAACGTTTTGCAGGAAACGCGCCACAGGGGGAGGTTTCCCAATCTTCGCACAGAATTAACTCCAAGAAGAGACATGAAGATAGTTTCCTCCCCAAACACTCCACCACGCATGCCACAGCTGGTTAGTATACTGGCATTGAAAAAAAAATATGAGCAGAGTTCTCCTCCTGAGTGCCACACAGAACACAACAGGATGGTCCAGCAAATCCCTTTCTTCTGATATTATCCCAGGTTAAGCAGCGATTCCACGCAAGAGTCCACATAAAACACTTGCATTTTGGCCAGGTGATGTTGTTCCATATCCATTTCCACCAATTAACCTCTCTGACCCCCCTGAAGTTATGCACAACAAGTTCCTAATACCTAGCTGAAACAGTGTACTTACCTTTAGGGTGAGGATACCACGCAAGCTCATCCGTTCCCCTAAGGGGACAACAGGTGCGGCTGGCCAGAATCCCTTTTAGCTCCTCGCAATCCACCCCCAGACCCCTAATGGGCCACTCCTCCACATTTTTCCATTTCGCTTCCCACAGCTGATTCTGCTGTCCAGCAACTTTGAAGTCACTCACTTTACACCAGCCAGCCTCACAGAAAGTCTGAGCCAGAACCTGAAGATGTGGGTACTGCGACACAATGGGAGGAAACCCATCCCACGAGTCATACCAAAACTGCACCTCCTGCCCACTTTTGCATATCCAAAACAACCCTTTTTTTATCAGGTCCGCTCCTTTCTTCAGTGTGTCCCATATCACCGACCCCCTTCCCATCAGCGTGTATCTAGGAATGTCTTTCAGAGACTGCCCTGGAAAATATCTGTGTGACAAAATTTTAACCCAGCTCCACTCTTGCTCGGTGCACCACCTCCAATATAACTTAGCCGCAAGCGCCGTACCTGCCAGTGTGGAATGTCTTAATCCCAATCCACCAAGCCTCTTCGGACTACAAACCACATCCCATTTGATGAGGCTCCACTTGGTTCTCGACAGGTTCCCTGCCCACAAGAACTGACGTGCCAAGATATCCAACTCCCTAACAAAACTGGCCGGCGCCACTTGAAGCATACATCTGTATAGGGTAAGCGCCTGAACCACAGCCTCGATTAGCTGGACCCTACCTGCAAATGATAGCCACCTATGAGTCCAGTGGTTAACCTTAGCCCTGAATTTGTTCAGAATCCCCAGCCAAGACTCCTTAGATAGTCTTCCCGAGGAGATCGGGATGCCGAGATACATAACCAGAAGGCTGCCAATTTGAAATCTGAGAATTTCAGCCACTCTCCTCTGAATAACAATAGGGGTATTAAAGAAGTAAATTGAAGATTTCTCTTCATTGATAGCTTGCCCCGAAGCTGCTAAATAGGTATCCAAGCATCTGCGAAGACTGTTGGTCTCCCTTAAGGTAGCCCTTCCCATCAACGCAACATCATCCACGAACTACAGGTGGGAGAGAACCGGCAGTCCACCTCCCCACATCCACCCTTGGATCTCTCCAACTCTGGTGAGATCCCTGATTTTCCTCCCCAACCCTTCTGCCATGAGAAGAAACAGATATGGGGAAAGAGGATCCCCCTGCCGCAGTCCTCTCTTAGCACCAAAAAGGTTAGAGTTTTCACCATTGACCAACATCAAAAATGAGGTCGAGGTAATACAGCTCATAACCCACTCAATCCATCCGCTCTCGAACCCAAAGGCCTCCAGCACCTTCTACAGAAAGGACCACCTGACCCTATTGTATGCCTTAGACATGTCCAGCTTCACAAACATGGCCTTCTCTTTGGAATTGTACATCGAGTGTACCACTTCCGTAGCTATCACAATGCCATACAAAATCTGCCTGCCTTCCACAAAACTGCTTTGCTCTTCTGAAACCAGCTCCTTCAAACACCGCTTTAACCTTTCGGTGATCAGCTTCGAGAGGATTTTGTAAATAACATTACATAGCAAGATGGGTTGAAATTGACTTAAGCGGTCAGCCCCTTCCCCCTTAGGAATGAGGGCCAAGAAAGTGGAGTTCAACGCCCTCAGCATTTGTTTGCTATCCTGGGATTCCCGTACCACCGCTAAGAGGTCCTCTTTGATAATTTCCCAAAACTCCTGATAAAACTCTATCGGGAATCCATCCGGTCCAGGAGCTTTACCCTTCTTCATCTGAAAAACTACTCTCCTCAATTCCTCCTCCGTTATCGAGCTCCTCAATTTATCCTTCATGTCCTGAGAAACCAAAGAAGGAATACTAGCCAGGATCGAGTCCTCCACACCCTCCATTCGCTGTCCATCCTCCTGGAAGAGGGCGCTAAAATACTGCTCAACCTCCCAACACATATCTCTGGTTGAAGACAAAACCTCTCCTCTCTCTGTGACCAACGAGCTTATGACATTACCGTGGTGCCTAGCTTTAACCGTGTTGAAGAAGAAAGCAGTATTTCTGTCTCCTTCCTGCAACCAATCTATCCTGGCTTTTTGCTTCCAAAAAATCTCCTCTCTCAATTCCCACTCCTCCAAAGTTTTGGCCGCCCTTGCTTCTTCTTGCAGTAGTGCATCAGTTAAGCCATCCTCCCTGATCACTCTGGTAATGTCATTTAATTCCTCCAGCGCCCTTTTCTTTTCCTGGAAAATATTCCCAAAGCTGTGCCTGTTCCATCTTTGGAGCCTATATTTCACATGTTGGAGAAGCTTAGCGAACAAAAACATTGTTGTCCCATTCGCTGGCCGTCCTTCTCTCCACCAATCCGAAATAAGGCCAAACAAGTTCTGATCCCGCAACCACATAGTCTGAAATCTGAACGATGGCTTTTTATGCCTAAAAGCGGACGAGATGTTTAGCTTGATTGGCCAATGGTCCGAGCACCTCCAATCCAGAATCTCAAACCTGAGAGTCCACCAACCCCCCACCCAAAAGCAAGATGCTAAAAATCTGTCAATTCGTTCTGCTATGAAACTATCCCCCGGTCTTCTGTTATTCCATGTAAATCTGCCATTACTCGGCTTGATGTCCACTAAATTCAGTTCCGACATCTTATCTCTAAGCAGGAACGTAGAAGGCTCCATTCTTGTGTTTCCTCCCATTTTTTCCGTTAAGTCCATAATAGCATTAAAATCTCTTGCTAGAATCCAAGGCATATAAGGAAATTCATTACGAACCACCTTAATGTTATTCCAAACCAGAATCTTACCTTGCAAATCATTTGGAGCGTACACATTCGTCAGAAGTACATACTCTCCCGGATCCGTACAAAGGGCGACCACGAATAATGTCGATTTGAATGCCAACCAAACCACTGGCTTAACCTTGCTCGGATTCCAAAAACACGCCAATCCTCCTGTTGTCCCCTGTGCCCCTATGCATTGGCATGATCCTTGACCCCATATCCTCGGTGCTATATCCATCATATACTCCACTGCCACTTTTGTCTCTTGTAGAAAAAGGAAATCTGGATGTTGACTCCTCACTAATTCATGAACAACCTTTTGTCTGAGGGCAATGTTCAATCCCCTCACATTCCATGATAACACAATCATTTAGATGATGGCAAAAAATGGGCATCCAGGGGCCTCACAACCCCTGATTCCACCAAATTCTCTCCAATCATTTTCATCCTATCTATGTCCTTTCTTCTTCCCACCTTGACACTTCTTTTTGAAGGACCTTTCTTGTTGTCTTTTTGAAGAATTCCCAGACTGGGCTGGGCTTTTCCCTGCTGTTCCGGCCCTTCACGCCCCTCCCTTACCACCTTCTCCACAACCCCTGCGCCTTGCTCTCCTACCTCCACTTCCCCAGTGTGATCCACTCCTCTCACTTGTCCATCCAAGTGCATGGGCAAGGTTGCTTCTGTTGTGTGCTCCGGAGAAGTAAGCGCTGCCTTTACAGCTCCCTCATCCTCTTCCATTCTCACCTCTTCAATGACCAAGCCCGGATTCACCTCCTAATGTCCTAGTTCCTCCAACACTTCAAATTTTTTGTAGGAGTCTTCTTCCTGTCTCTCCCAAAATGTATTCTTATACCCTTTATTTCTACCTCTACTCTTAACTTGCACAAAGCCTTCTGAATCCTTGCCTCCCCCACTTCCTATTTTCTTACCTATACTCTCTTCCCCTAGCTTATTCACAAGAGTGGAAGGAGATTGCTGCTGCCTCTCTGGCTGATTTTTCGGACACCTCCTTACCAAGTGGCCATATTCGTGGCAGAGACGACATCTAAAGGGAAAAGTCTCATAGTCTAATTGCTATACCCACGAGTATGATCCAGCACACATTTCCACCGCATCAGGGAATGGTCTACTCAGGTCAATTTCAACACATATCCTTGCATATGTCATAATTCTTCTCCCAAGAGTTTGTGAAGATGCCCCCACCGGTGTTCCTATCAATGATGCTATCATGAGCAAAACATCCTCCCGGCAGCATTCGATCGGTATTCGTGGTAGACAGACCCAAACAGGAACTCTGTTAGGAAGTTCCTCCGTGGGATTAAACCCAGCCTGCCAAGGTTTCATAAAAAGGCCAGCCTGGTTATAGAAGTAAGGTCCACCCTCGAACACCCGACTTCTATCCTCCAAGCAGTTAAAAGTAACCATAAAAAAATTGTTTGCCAGCAGCACCAATTCCATCTCCCCCGACGGCTCCCATGTCCTACGCACCCAATTCTCCAGGAAAGGTAAGGACACTTTTAGCCCCAAGAATTTACAATACAGAGAGTGATTAGTGTAGTACTCCACATCTTCAGATATTAATTCAAACGGGATCACCAATTTCGGTCTTTCTGTGCAACGCTCCAGACAACCATTTACCTTACTGATTCTTGTCCCATTGCCTGAATTCAAAGCCTGCACCTCTGCCTCCTGATTAGAAACCGCAACTCCCTTCATTCTATCCCCCTGCCCCTGAGGCCCCTTGCCTACCACATCCCTGAAGCTTTTCCCTTCCTTTGGACCTGAATGTCCCATCTGCTCCATAGCCCCGGCTAGCCAGCAGCTTTGCTCCCTCGCACTTGTCCACTAAACACAAACTCGCCACCAAAAAGGAGCCTACGCAACCCCTAACTCCACCCCAGCCACAGCACGCTTCCTACCCTCGCCCTCTCTACGCAACCTTAAAAAAAAGCCGAACAAAGCTAGGGCACGGCTGCCCTAGCTTTTCCGCGAGTTGCAGCACCCGCCATCGTCCCTCTTCATTCCATGTCTACAACTTAAATATTATATATAATTATTTTTTACTATTTTAATATAAATATTTTTATTTACAACAACTATAATACTTTATATCTATTAATGATATTAAATAACGCAATCATTTGTATTCTATTTATGGCCCTCTCTATCTACATCATTCTTTCACATGATGAGTTAAACAAGCTTTTAAACCGTAGTTTTATATATTATTTGTTGATTTAATTTTATGTTTGATATGCTCCCTTGTTGGAAAAAGGCGCCCTACATTCAGGTTACCGAATCCATAACGATACAATTTTTGAAGGACACTTTTATGTCCACCCAAAGGTATCCCACGTGCAAGGTATGAGTGAAATTTTGAATAAAGGTCTTTCTTTTTTACATATGTTCATAAATTTTAATGTGCTTGTAAATTATTTCATTGAAATTTTAACATTTTCTGGATATGTAATAATAATAGGGTGTGAAAAATAATTAATTATACATATAGTTATGAAGATTTTATAACAAATGTAAATTTATTTTCAATATGTATTATTATATATGATATAAATTTCAATATAGTAATATAGATTCAAGTATAGTAAATTATTAATTTTGAGTGATATATAATTTTATTATTAAAAAATATATATTCTATTTTTTAATAAATTTTAATTAAAATAAAAATATATATTTTATTTTATTAAATATTATAATTTATTCATAGTTTATTAATGATTGATTTATTTTTTTAAAATCTCTCTCTCTCTCTAAAAAATTAATTAAATATAAATTACGTATAATATAAGAATAGCATATTAGAATATTAGTAAATAACATATTAAATAATATTCTTATAATTTTATATGTTAAACTTTTCAATTAATTAATAATTTTTAACATATTATGTTGTATAAGTTAATAGCTATAGAAAGTTTTTTTTTTTTTTTTTTTAAATAAAAATTACAAATTTAATTGATAGATTTTTTTTTTGCATACAATAATATATTTTAAGGTTTTAAAATACTTTTTATAATTTATTTAATATTATTGAAAAATAAAAATAATAATAAAAAACTTAACAAAGTCGAACATTTTATATTCATTAACTCTATATAATTAATTATTGTTTAAATTTTTTCTTTACAAATAAATATTGAAAATACTTCTTGAACGGTTGGCCCATGAGGTCACTACACTATAAATATAGAAGTGTATGTTTCAAAATTAAATGAGTATTCTAGTCTAGTTTTGATTGATGATATAGTATAGAATGAGACATTAAATTGTTTAGATTTATTGTGTTATAGAATAAATTGATTAAATTAAATAAGTAGACTAGTCTAATTTTGATTGATAATATAATACATATTAACATATTAAATTATTTGGATTTATTATGTTATAGAATAAATTATTTAAATACGTATAATTATAACATAGAAAACTTTGAAATTATAAATAAAGGCATGTTAAACATTTATAAATATATGTATTTTCAAAGAAGGTAATTTATTAAGAAACTTACTTCTTTATTAATCTGAAAGGTATGTACAACTATATCAAAAAGGAGATACAAGCTATTCCTCTAACTTGAAAGGTATGTACAACTATATTAAACAGTAGATACAAGTTATTCCTATAATTAAGTGTGGTCCTCTCTCCATATTATGTGTTCACTCTACTAAGTGCAATTATATGTGTAGATCAAAAAAATTGTATGTAAATCTAAAATTCATTGGAGGAGAAGAAATAAACCATTTTAAGAGTTTCAATTTTTTAAAATTTCAATATTATTAATAAAAAAAAAATTATATTACATATTTAAAGTCCTTTGATGAATTTATTATGAAACTCGATATTCATATGAAGGTGAATAAATTAATAAAATTATAATATGTTCTTTGTGTATTATTGTTTTGATATTTTGAAAATTAGTAAAGAAACTACTCACTAATAAACTTGCCATCTAAAGGGGAGGTTCCCATTTTATGTGAATTATTGACCATCAATTGCCACTTGAATTAGTGATCCCTTGAGAAGCAATTAGACATGTCACTTCTCATTTTGGATTTTGATGAACCTAAAAAATTCTTAGAGAAGAAATGATTCTCTAAAAGGAGAAGATTAATGGTGAGTGGGCCAATAAATCAATGTGTATAATTGTCATAGATGCATTTCATACATCATTTACAAGAATGAAAATTTCAAAACTAAGTAGACATATAATTTATTATATCAAATAAAATAATAAACAAACAAACAAATAAATAAATAAACAAATGTATGTAATTGATAGGGTGAAATATTTGACTTCAAATAAACAGCCCAAATTTGAATAGAGTTCTTATACATTCCTTCATAATTGTTGGCGATGATAAAATTGCGACATATACTTTCTTCATATGTGAGTATGATGCATATACCAATGTTGAACATGTTAGATTATAATTTAGACACATGGAAGATGCACATTTTTTCATTTACATATAAGCCTTCTTTAATAATATAATGATTATTTGTGAAGATTATCCCATGTAATCGAGACTATTCTAAGTAAGACATTTTATAATTATTTGATTATATTTGTAAATTTCTAGGCTAATACATTGCATGTTAGAAGCATGGCATTATGGCACGCTTGTATTTAATAAAAAAAAGTAAGACATTACATATTTTGGTGTAGATTTATAAAAATAATTTTATTTTGATATTTTATGTTAAATGATGATATGTTGTAATAGGTATGTATTTTTTAGTATTTTTAAAATATTTCTTAATTTATTATTATGTTGTATTCAATTTTTCCATGTCATTTTAAGATATAACATAGTTCCATGTTTTCAATCCACATTTTATTCAAAAGTGTTATACCAATTCTTTTAATTTGTTTATAAAAATAAAGTTTAAAATTTGATAACTATATAGACAATTTTTTAACAATAAAGTATAAAATAAATTAATAAAAACCCTTAAATAAAATAAATGAAAAAAAATTCAATAAATTAACAATTTTTTTGAAAAATTAAAATTATATATAATTTTATAAAGAATATAAAAAATTTATATAGATTATTTTTTATTTTTCCTCCTCTAAAATGAATTCACTTAGTTTTTGAAAGACAGCATTGAATGAAAAGCCGTCATAAATAAAATTACTTAATAGGGAATGACAACGGTCAAATTTAAATCCAAATGAGGACGACTCATAAATATGAGAATGATCAAATTATGAGGGGATTAAATTGCATATTATCCGGTTTCCCTCTATTTTAAGCAATTTTTTCTTGTATAATGAAGAGGGCATGTTAGATTTTATAAATGACTTCTTTTGCAATGCTTAATTGAATATTTAATTTTTAAAATGGAATCTAATGACAATAGGACTTTTGAATTGGGAAATATTCTTCACAGACATGTAAACATTCAACTTCTTGATAGGGCATTAGTTATAATAATTGTGGCATTGCTTCTTAATTATAAAATTTGAATTAAAATAACTAAAATGAATGGAGTTTAAATAATATTAATAAATAAAAATATGTACATACAATTATTTGAGAGATAAGGTGCATTTTATTATGTTTTAATTTATTTTTTTGTTTTGTTTTTTTTTGTGTTTGGTGTGTTATTATTTTATAAGATATTATAAAAATATTTTTTTATTTTAGTAAATAATTTTTTCTGCAAGATATATTATTTTATAATTTTAAAATTGAACATTTATTTATTTTATTTTTTTCATATTTTATAAAATATTTTATTTATATTATTACATTAATAATTTTATAATAAAATATAATAATATTTATTTGTTTATTAAAATAATAATTATGATTGAAAAAATTAATGATTTGATATATAATATTATTATTATCTTCATTTTTTCACTAAAAATTATCATTCTAATATTTATAGGTAAAAAGAGTATTGATTTGACATATAATATTATTATTATCTTAATTTTTTTCATTTCTAATATATAAAAATTATTATACAAGATATTTATCTAACTCAAAAAAATTATATTTATTATATTGATTATATTTGTGTTAAGGATTATAATTTACATTAAGTGGTTTAATTTAATAATTAGTAGTTATATTATTATCTAAATTTGAATATATTATTTGGTATGTTATTGTTGTGAATAACAATAATAATATATGTATAGATTTATAGAATTATTTGGTTAATAAGTTGAGAGATTCTAAGGATCAGAGCATCTTAAATTATTGAAAAAATGTCTCATATATATTTGAATGTATTGTGATTAATAAAATGTGTTGATTTAATGGACAAACAAAATATTGTGCGCACATTTTCAAACTTTTGGCTTTACCAAATATTGGTTTAATCTCATTATATAGTATCAAGACAGGTTCCACCTTGTACCTCTCTGCAATTCAGTCTTGCTCATCACAACAGCTTTGGAGTGAACACCACGTCCAATGACCTTATCTTTGAAAAGGTCTTTTTTCTTTTGGACAATGGTAATGTAGCGCATAACATTAAAAATTCCATTGGCATTCTGAAATATTTTTTTTATAAATAAGAAAAATACATACATAGTTTATAGGTTATATGTGTGGATATATTTCTTGCATTTTGCTTTGTTCTAAAATTATTTGATCAGGCCATATACTTTACAAAAGATTTGCAGATCTATTATACACGTTATTTGATCTTCATTCAAGGGTTTGATGTCGAGATCCATTTTCAAGTCATACTCCTTTGAGCATTTGAATCTAACATCAAAGATTTGGAAGAAGCAAACTCAACATAATGGCTTAATCCATGATTTGATCAACAAAAAAAAATTGTGGCATCGATGTTCCAACTCAGTGCTTTGATCTCCATTGATTCGACTTCTTTCTCGATGAGCAGATCAAAAGTGCTCCATAGATCTGTTCTCCACTACTCAGCTGACCTGTTCAACCCGAACGCCTCACCCTTAACACTCCAACATCCATTCGTACCTCTAGATCTAGCTTCTTGAGCTCATGTTATGCATCTTTTAGCTCATGAGATCCCTGCAACACTATTTAATATGTCATTTATCGGTTACCTCAGATTGTCTCTTCACAAGCACATGATCTGACTAGTATCCTCACAGCGTGCACAACTACAAACCACAGAGATCTGGATAGTTAAAATATTTGACGCTCCTATGTGTAAATCAACCCAACTACTAGATTTCCAACCTCAACATAGGCTCCCTCTCCTTAGCCATGACATACCTGCAGACATCCATGGGGGACCCTCTATTCAAGTTCTTCACCGCTCTCCACTCGCCACCATGCCTCGACCCAAAGTTCTTTTTATTTTAGGTTTGGTTTATGTTTTATTTTATAATTTTGTTTTTAGTTTTGTTATATATCGTGGTGTTTTGTTAGTGGTTTTAGGTATGTTTTTTTAGTTTTTATTTTAATTATTTTATTAGATTTTATTTTTTATGAATCATGGTTTTAATTTTTGAAATTGGTATTTAGCTTTCTTTTTAATCTTTGAAAATGTGGTTTTTAAGTTTTGGTTTATTTTTTTAATATTTAAAATTTTGTTTTATTATATAGTTTTATAAATTTGTTTTAAATATTTTATTTTATTTGTGATATTATTTTTTTATTTTTATTCAAAATTATTTAGAAATATATTTTTGTGTATGTCATGAGTTATGTGTTCTTCATATTTTATCTTATGTAAATTTTTAAAAATCTTAATTGTTAACAATAGTCCATTGTCATGTTTTATTTTGTTTTGTTTTATTTGTCTTGAGTCATTTTAGTCTTGTGAATATCAATCATTTTTTACGTCAAAAGTTTCAAATAAATTTTTAGAGGCAATTTCTCAAAAAAATCTATGTTCTAAAAATATTTTATAATAATATGCTCTTATAAGTAAGTTTTACAAATTTTGTATCAAACGTATTTTTGGGTGAACCCTACATCTACATGTTAATCTTGTGGGAGGGAAATATAGTCATGTGTAGTTTCCCATTCTCTCCTCATATAAATTTTAAGGGAAGGAATGTTAAAAATTAGAATTTAAATTACATGATTTACTTTGGTAATTAGTAGTTATACTATTACCTAAATTAAAATATATTATTTGGTATGTTATTGTTTTGAATAAAAACAATAATACAGATATAGATTTATCGAATTATTTGGTTAATAGGTTGAGAGATTGTAGGTATTGGAGCATCTCCAATTATAGGGAAAATGTCTCTTATATATTTGTATATATTTTGATTAATAAGATGTGTTGATTTGATGAACAAACAAAATATTGTGATATTCACATTTTTGAACCTTTGGCTCTACCAAATAATGGATTAATCTCATTAATTTGATTATGTTTATTAGAAATAGAAATTATTTAACCTATATAGTTTTTTTAATTATTTTTTTTCTCCTTTGAAATACTTAAATATATTTAAATATGATATATATCATATAAAAAAGTGATGTTTAGTAAACAACTTACATAATTTTGATACTTATATTCTTTTTATTATATAAATTCTTAACTTGTTATCATATATTCTTATATCCTTATTGTTAAACATTTATAAAATTTACTTATAACTAATACAAAGTTATTTTAGAATAATTATATGTGGAGACCTACATACCCATCACCCAATAAGTGTTCATTTCAAATATAGCTATTATTGTCACATTTACTTCATTTTTTATTGACATTCAAATTTATTTTTAAATAAACTCACAAAATACAAAATTTTATAAACATATTGATATACTTTGGTGACATTCAAATTTAATTTTAAATAAATTCACAAACTACAAAAGTTTATAAACATATTGATATTCTCTACCAAAGTAATGATAGTATAAATTTCACCTCAATCAATAATATTGTCACTGTAATTAATCATATTTAATCCCTAAGTAAAATTAATTATTGTGCTCACCTTACATTGCAAATTTATATATGAATTCAACCATAAATAATTTTTAATACAAAAGAAGGGACTAGCCATTACATAGTCTTTGTTAACAAAATAAGACTTTTTTTTCACTCTTAATAAAGTGGAGCCCCAATTTAAGTTAGGGCATCATCCTGGTGGGGTTGAGGGGTTACATCTTCGTGGGATATGGGACAATGCCCCTTGTGATAAATTGATAATAGTTTTTTGCAATAATTAGTACAACGGTTGGAATCCGAAGAATTACAAATAGATGTGGAGTTATTATAAATTTTGTGATGATTTTTAACATCCACAGATGTGAAGTTATTATAAATTTTGTGATGATTTTTAACATCCACAACTATGTAATATATGTAACAATATATGTAAAATTGTATAAAAATCATATGGTAAAAGATAAACAATAATACATATTACTAGAAAGTATGCCATGCATAAAACACAAATAAATAATAATATATGTTTCAACTTTAAATTTAAATATTATTTTTACATATAAAATATGTATATAAATTTTTATTTAGAATATTATAATTAAAGAAAAGTAATAATAATAAATTGTCTTAAAGTTATAAAATTATTAACATGTTCTCAATATACATAAACATGTAAATAAGAGTTTTGATTAAAGTTAAATAAAATTAATAATATATTTTCAACATTCATAAATATGTGAATAAAATAACTCATAAGAATAAGATATAAAAGATGAATTGTTTATAAATATTCTTTTATTATTTATTATAATATATTTTTGAAAAAGTCTACTCAAAAAAAATATTAAACTAACTAAATCTTAATGACAAAATTCTATAAACTCTTAAAAATACTTCAAATATCTACAAAATAATCATTTATAATAAATTAAATTTTAAAAAATCAAAACTTCTTATAAATAAACCCTTACTCTTATCTAATCTAATTCCCAAAAATCATTATTACAATAAAAAAATATTACTAGATCACTGAATTGAATCGTAAGTAGGTGAGAAAGAGGATAGACAGCCGTCAAGTTGTCGTCATATTGTTTCCGTCAGTCATTATGAACTTACATGTTTGATACGACTAGTCATAAGAATAGAGCAACCTCAATGCTTTCCTCCATATATAATTGTATAAGAAGATTAATCAGTCGGAAAACTGACTTAAGTTAAAACGATATATATATATATATATATTTTTATTAATACTAATTTTTAATTTGGGAAGTGGTCAACGAGGAGCAGGGCTCGAACCTAGAGCGACTGAATGGTAGGCCGTTACTATCAATATTTCATTTCCAGATGATGTGTTGGATCTCAATAAATTAGGTTCTTAAAAATATTTTAATACTTTCAATAGAAAAATAAATCAACAAAGCGAATGCCTTCGATCGACCGGCTGTTTATTTTTAGTGCATCTTGAAGTGATTCTTTTGATTGTAATATATATTTTCTTCATCAAAACACATATTTTTATATTCAATTAGAAATTAATGACAATTACACCTGCGATTAAAAATGGAGTTTTGTAGAATGGATGCTTTTAGGGAGGCAGCTCAGTTATTCAGAACTGTCTTTCAATTACAGTACTGATGTATAGATAAAATAAAAATAAAATTTTAGATTAAACTATTGTTTATAAAGTAATTGTGGAGTTTATATTTTTTATTAATTATAAAATTTATATTAAAAAAAATTAATATTAAAAAAATTATGATTATTTATTTAAATGAAATCAAAAAGTTTGTGAATGTTAAATAAACTTTCTATTTTCGAAAAGACAAAATATATCAACTCTTATACATACATTTATTAAAAATAAATTAATATATTTTATAAATATATTATATTCTCAATCAAAATACCATCACCAAAATTTTGTTTCATACCTTCAATGTAAATTAATGTTTCTTCTTATCAAAAAATCTGGCTGAAAGGAATATTTTTATAAAATTATTGTGAAAATATAGACAGACGATCACGTAGCAGATTGGCCTAATATTCCTTTCTCAAAACGAAACACTACCCAATGTGGATATTGATATGGCATATATTTCTCAGTTGGAAAAGAATACATGATCCATATATAGAGTTTAGCTGGAAGCTGCAAATTGAAGAAATCGAATCGATTTTAGATTCAAAAGTTGTCAGGAAAACAACAAGAAAGGAATATTTAGAATATCTGCTAAGGTGAAAGAACTTAGTTGAAGAGGACTCTATATGACTCAGATCCAACTGAGATTAATCAGTTTGACTTTCATTTACAAAATCTTAACTCTAATAAATGAGTATGGGCTCATGAAATTATTTATTCAAGGTATTTGATGCAGGAGCAACCTGATTTTTAGAACAAAATTCATCTAGATTTAATTCAAAATTTATTCCCATATTTGTATGTTTATTTCTTTTTACATTCTTAATTAGAAAGAATTCATGTTTTAAGATTAGGCTACAGGGTAAGGCATTCCTCCATTGGAACCCCTGACTGCATCAGGCTGGGTTATTCTGAATTTGTTTTTTAACTTGGAACGCTCTTCTTTATTGAACTCTATTTTGGTATACCTTTCTTGCTTTCTTGTGACATTGTCACTACCTAGTATCTTGATCCCCTGCCATTAACCCTCATTGGAGGATGGAAAAAATTGAGTGTATAATGCTTATGTTTCAAATATGGGTACTCCATATGTATGTATATATGCAAGCTATATATGTTTCTTCATATAATAGCATGGTTAGATAACATTATGAAGGAACTCTGAATTTGGTAAATTGTTCACATCTCTGGAAATGTTAGAAAATCTTTATAATTTATTTGATAAATCCTCATATCTGGATACCCGTATGCACAGGCATATGCTATCTGTATGTGTTCATGTAGCTGCATGAGGGAATAACAATAAGAAGAAATCTGAAAGCAATAATATTGTTGATCTACATCGCATTGGGAATGTTGGACATCATCTTCCCATTAAATACTTCTTTTTATATATGTATGCTTCATCTTGTATATGATCTGTAATTGTACAGTGTATGAGACTAAGTTATAGATCAGTTGAGAAATAAAACAACGTTTTCTTATTGACTATCCCCAGATTAACATAAATAAACACCATAATTATTAAATATACAAACAATTTAAACATTCATTGCCACCTACCCACAAATGTATATCTTACTATTTGTGATATCTGTTAAAGACTTGTAAAGCGTAGTTATATGAAAGCCTGTGTGTTTCCTCTTAGCTCTCAGAGGCTAAAAAAATTTTATTGAAAGCAATCATGTATCTGCATATTGCATCTCTGTATGCTGGGGTCTTGATATTATTAAATCTGGATTTTATCTTTTGTTGCATCGAGGTGGATTGCTAAATAAATGGGCGATAGGAAATAGGTTGGGCTTTTTCCACTTTTATTCTATGCGTTTGAGCTAATATATATTTACATAAAAATGCTCGAATATTATATATAATCTCTTATTCCTGAGATATAGATAAGACACTACGGTTTTAAATTAATGGACTTTAGATTGAATTGGGCTAAGTCTTGAGGACTAAGCCAAGCTAATCAAACATGGATAAAATAAATAATTATTTGATAATATCATTATGTGGGCAAGTTGTTTATATATTTAAAAAATAAATATTATTTTTGAGTTTTGAGTAAGAGCTAGCTTCGCGTAATCATAGATTGTAATTAAATTAAGTATTTGTATTTGATTTATATTAATTAAAGAGATTAATTTTAGATGTAATTTATTCAATTATGTAATAAATATGAGTTTTTTATGCAGGATTATTTGAATTGTCAAATAATCTCGTATCACTCAAAAAGATATCTTATGTGTTTTGGGGCTTTTGACAATTGAAGATAACCTACATGGATTACATCGCACTTCAACAAGTTTGTAGAAAGGAGTAGTTTCAGATCTCTTTGTTTCATAATAAATTTGTCAGTTTATATCGATCTATGTTAACTGATGATTTCAAAATTATCATGACAGTTATGTAACTACCACTTGAAAAGAAGCAAGGATACAAAGAGTCACTCCACAATGCACAAAAGGGGAGAGAATGCTTTGGAGCAAGTAAACTAAATTTGAGGAGATCTTGCAAGATGGTGTACTTGTTTGAGGAGGAAGCTTAGAAGAGCATAAAATAGTGTTCAATTTAGGAAGGAATTGTGTATAATTATTTGATTATGTGGTAGTCATAGGGAAAGTGAGTGATTTTGTGATTATAATCTATATACTTCCTCAAGATGGATTAATTAAATTTTGTGTTTAATTTATAGTTTCATATTCTGTGTATAGTAAATGGTTTCAAGGACTAGGTTGTCCTTCATTGGATCCCCCATCTTTGAATGCATCAATTGATACCATAGAAATGTAAAAACTCAAAGACAAGGGAAAATTGGGAGTTATCCATGTTTTAAATATGTGTAGAGAGAAAATTATTGAAAGAGTGGTATAGATGACTATGTGGCCTTTGTATGCTCACATACAAGACTTTAAAACAGTAGAGAGAGAGAGAGAGAGAGAGAGAGAGAGAGAGAGAGAGAGAGAGAGAGAGAGAGAGAGAGAGAGAGAGAGAGAGAGAGAGAGAGAGAGAGAGAGAGAGAGAGCATGCCTCCAAGAAGACTAAGAAGAAATGGATAAGTTGCTAAGTATATGAAAGGAAGGTTTTATGAGATTGTGGATATGTTGAGGTTTATGCAATCAAGACTAACTATTATTGAAGAGGATAAAAGAGGGGATTTATTCCAAGAGATGATGTGAGTGATTTATAAAATGAAGAGTTGGGAGATGAAGATGTTGAAATAACACATGAATAGTTCTATGAAGGGGAAGATAAACTTGTCAGAGATATTTTGAAGATTGGGAGAAGAGACAAGATGAAGGGTCTAAGATTTTTAGTAAATTTCAACCCCAAGGAATTGATTGATTGGCTCAATGACATGGAAGAGTATTTTAAATTTGATGAATTGGATGACCAAAGGAAGGTGGAGATGGTTTAGATCAAGTTGAAGGGTTGTGTAGCCTTATGGTGGAAGGAGTTATAAACAAAGAAGAATAGAAGGGTTAAGGACAAGTTTACATGTTAGGAGAGCATGGTTATAAAGCTAAAAGATAAATTTCTTCCTGCAAATTATTAGTTGGATTTATTGAAGAGTTTATAAAATTTGAGGTAAAAGAATTTAAATGTGAAAGAGTGCATACATAAATTATACAAGATTAAAATTTGGGTTGATGAAAGTGAGATCAATCAAGAAAACTTGTTGATATTGTATCATTGGGTTGTGATTAAGTATTCAAGATGAAATCAACCTAGTGACGTTGTATATGATGGAAGAAGCATACCAGTATCCTCTAAAGTCAAAATAAAATTTATTTAGAAGTAAAAAAAGTGTATAAAAAGGAAGAGTGAGGTTCAATAATGGTATAGGCATGTCATCCTATAAAGGTAATTTTTATGTGAATAAGGAAAGATATAACACTTCCCAACTTTTTAGTTAACAAGCAAGTGGAGGAGCCACCTCTACAAGAGGAAGGGACAACTATCCAGTCGATGGAGAGGGGGAATATTCAATGTAATGTGCTATAGTTTTGGATAATTTTGGCATCATGTTTTTGAGTTCCCTCATGCTCAATATAAATGTGAGATTATACGGAATGAAGTGTGTAAGATGAAAAAGCATAATCAAAGTCCATAACATCACCTAATATTATAGAGAAATATTATCAAGGAGATTTTTTTATAGCAAAGAGGGGAGTATTAAAGGTTGAGAATAAGAATGATGTCATATTCCAAGGTATCCTAGGTATATGCTAATAATTCCATGTATCAAGGATAATTAGGAATATGATAATATTATTTATTATGAATTAGTAAATAAAGGCTTGGGGTGCATATTATTTTTTAAGCCATCCACTAATTAATAATGGTAAGTGGATTCCTTTAGAATATACTTTTTTATTCATTATTCTTGGAAGCATAATCACTGAGGAGTGGTGGGGGGGTAGGGGGCATGTGAATTAGTGTCTTCAAAACATTCATTCAATTCCACTTAAGCATATATGAACCATTCATACAAACATGAACATCTAGCAAAGCAAATGCAACCATACAAGATCATGAAACAAGATAACACATTACATATGTGGGAAACCCTTTAGGGGAATAAAAACCATTGATATATGCAAATATACTATAGTAATATAAGAAAAAAAACCCGATCTTTAGTGAAGCACCAACACCACATAGAGAACCAACCCCAACTAGTCAAGAACCCACTCAACTAGGCTCTAGCAAGCACCAACTTGCAAGGAGGCACTAACCCCATAAATGACTTAACACCAAATCAGATGCCTAAAACATTTGATCACATTCATAAAAATTTATTTGTCACATAACATATGATTATCACCTTCTTTATCTCTTCTCACTCTTCCATCCCTCTCAAATTGCCTTCTAGGCTTCTTTGCTCAACTAGGTCTCTTCAAGAGAGATTAGGCCATATGACCTTGATATTCACCTATAGTACCCTTTTTATATATTCACAATAATTTATATACAAACCTATGATGGTATACAATACCTTGTTCAACTCTTCAATGTGCTATATCCTTTGCTTACGCTCTCAATATGTCTAACAAGAAAATTAGGCATATTAGGCCTTCTTCTTATACAATTCTCTAGCTCACACACCTCTTGTTCTACCACACACACTTGCATACTTGAATTACCCTTAAAATATGTCTTAGAAAAAAAATTATACATGAATCAATCATTGCAATAGGTGTGCTAAAACTTAAAAGACCAAAATGTCTTTTAGGCCTTAAGGAGACCCAATTTAATTAGGCCTTCATTATTAAATGTTATGCTTTGATCTCCTTGGAACACTTTTAAAACACACACATGGTAGGAACACTTTATTTAACACTCAAATATACCTCCAATAATATCATCTTATTTACATGACACTTTTTAACTCCAACCACCACTTGAAGCACACCATTAGTACTATTTACATTAGGCTTTCACACACACAAAAAGGTCTATCTTGAACAAATAGAGATAATACATCATTTATCCACACATAAATGACAATAAATCACTTATATGGATCCTCCACATCCTCAAAAACTTCACCAAGTGTATTATACTCTTCAGTTCAGAATTTAGAACCTCAAAAACACTTCTACAACTCACTCACTCAGAACTATCAATTTTCTTCAAAGACCAATCATGGTGACTCATACTTCTAACACATGTATAGACATTTTCAATGACTTATTATGTATATAGATTATACTTTTTCATCTATAGAGAATATTCAAATATAAATATTATATGATATAGTGGAAACTATTGGTCTTACAGACCAATTTATTGAACTTACTACACACAGACCTCATTGAGCTAGACAAGCCATTTTGGCTTGATCATTTCCACCATTATAACTAACATCCAAGATTTATACCAAGAATGAATAGGAAATACCAATATAAAAAACCATATCCATGTACTTGGTTTCATAATTCTATCATGATAATACATTCCTAATCATCTTCTCACTGTTGTTTGGGTTTTTTACTATTTGCACCATTAGGCCTGTTAGTGAGTAGCTAACTTGGATGACCAGTTTAGCACACTTGAGGAATATAAATTATCCATAAACCTTCATGGACATGAAACCTGAGTATCTACCTTCTTCCTCCATCAATTTGCATACTATGACTTGGTTAATTTTGACCGATACAACAAACCTCTTAGAAATTAACCCTTTCCAATAGGGTCTACTCACACACCTGACAACTCAATAAAAACATGGAGGTGCCTTGGAGAGTTTAATACAAACTAAAATATCTTACATGATAATACCAATCCATTTTGGGCACTTTTGATCAACATATTCAACATTGGGTCCTTATTAGGATTCTAAGAGGGTTTAAACCTGTTTTCATTCTTAACAATTGTTTATAAAGCATAAACCCTCAATCCAAAAAAAATTCATAAAATTTTGAGCTAGGAACCTTCCCCATCTATCATGAATAGATTATTTTCCCATGCGTAGGTTTGATTATCTAAAAACACAAGAAAATCCTTCTCAGGTTGAGAACCCTTAATTCTAAGCACTCTAGAGACCTCAAAACAACTTTTCATGCCTTGTCCTTCAAACTATGACCTCGAACAGCATGAACGCACTTAAAAAAAGCATATTTCACCTCTGAAAAACTATTATATAATCTAAAACACTCTAAAATATGAGCATGATCCCTCATTAGGCCACATTCTCTCTTTGCTCTCTAGACCTTAACATGCAAACCACATTAGGTCTTAAAACTGACCTTCATGCCTCTTTCCATGTAATTTCCACCATACTCACATAATTAAGAAACCTTTCTCATTCTTAATAATTTTCATACATCCTTCACATACCTTGACAATAGATCATGATATCTCATTAGGTCAGGTAGGGTGTAAAAGTGGTCTAGGTGAAGACTTGGTCAGAAGGTCTTACCCCTGTAGGCTCACCCTAATAATCTCATGAGTGATCCAATTCCTTACATACATGATAAATCAATATAATATAACCACTAATTCCTATGTTTACTCATCTCACCAAGCCATCATACTCATATCTTCTCAAAAGGTCTTTTCATGCTATGACTAGGCTTCTCCAGCACTTGAAACTTGAAAAATGGCATTAAAAAACTTATAAAATTATCTAAACATTACTTAGATGATCACATAATTAAAAACAACTTATCACAAGATTTTTCTCACTAACTTCACCAATTATCACTATGCACACCTTCTCACGGGGTCTAGACTAGGCTTCTAAAGACATCTTGTACTTAAGAAATAGTACTCAATCATGCTTACCTCAATTATATTAAACAAGAATAGTATTCAAAAAGCACTCTCACACCACTGGAATAGTATATTTCTAATCAAAATTATCTCATGGCCTCATGTAGACCTAGAGCCTTATAATCATACTTCAATGCTCATTTACCATGCACATTCACAAGATGCACCCTTTTTACATCAATGGCAACAACATGCCAATGAACTCCCCCTTTGTCATTGATGGAAAAAACATCTTTAGAAAGCTTTTCCCTCCATTTTAACTTTCTCCTCCTTTTACCTAAATGATAAAGTGATGTCTTCAACTCCTTGGATCACACTCCTTGTAACAAAAACACTCAACATAAAAAATTATGAGTTTATGAGTCATCATATAAGCATGTTACCCCTATCTCCATACATAATTTCTCAACACTACTCTCCTAAAATTGGAGATAATGAACCTCCTGATTATCTCCCCATAACCACTTGACTTCCTTAGTGATTGCTAGGGGAAGGAACTACACCTAATTCTCATCTTAGTTGTTCAAATGTTGCTTTTGGAAGTGTCTTGGTCTAAATGTATGCAATCTAATCTTGTGTAGAAACATATTCAAGTTTGACACTTTGTTCACTTAGCTACTCTCTTAGGAATTGATACTTGATAGGAATGTGCTTAGTCCTTGAGTGCATGATAGGGTTATTTGAGACACTTATATCACTTGTATTGTCACAATATATAGGACTAGGACCATCATACTCCACCTTGTAGTCTTTCAAGGTCTATCTCATCCATAGGACCTGAGTGCAACATGAATTTATTGCAATGTACTCAGATTCACAAGTGGATAATGTTATTGAAGGTTTTTTTTTTATCCATGAAACTAGGCACCCACCTAAGAAGAAACATCCCCCACTGGTACTCTTTCTATCATCTAGACTTCCTACCTAGTTTACATATATATAAGCTATCAAATTGAAATCTTTGCTCCTTGGATACCATAACCCAAACTCCATAGTCCCCTTGAGATACCTAAGTATCCTTTTGACTTCTTCATATTATTTTCTTTTGGATCTACTTCAAACCTTCCCATAAGACCTACTATTGTTATAATGTCAGGTCTAGAGGTAGTGGTATATATCAAACTTCCAATCATTAACCTATATGACGTTTCATTGACCTTTAGAGACTCATCTTCCTTTCTCAACTTAGACCTTGTGATCATAGGTGTACTATCTTCCTTGACAAATTCCATCTCAAATTCATTTAACATCTCTCTTATGTACTTGGCTTGTGAAATGAATATATCATTTTCAAATTGAGTGACTTGCAACCCAAGAAAGAATTAATGTTCTCCCAGCATGGACATCTCAAACTCTTTCTTCATTACCTATGCGACTACTATCAATTTGAAAAATTATGGTCATCCACATAGACAACTACTATCATTTTATGGTGATCTTTTATCTTTATGTAAATATTATTATCTACAACTTCACTTTTGAATCTTTGATCCGACAAATAATTGTCAAACCTAGCATACCAAGATCTAGGAGATTGATTTAGACCATAAAGAGCCTTTTAAATTTTCAAATATAGTCCTTATCACCTAATAGTGATAACCCCTAAGGTTTCTCTATGTACACATCCTCTTCCAAATTCCCATTCAAAATGACAGATTTGACATCTATATGATATACCTTCAACCCTTTGAATCCTGCATATGCTAGAAACAATATGATGGTTTCCAATCTTGTTACTAGTGCAAAGGTATACTCAAAATATACCCCTTCAAATTTTACATATCCATTACAAACCAATATATCCTTGTGCCTATTGATTTCTCCATCTTCATTTAACTTGTTTCTCAACACCCATTTTGTGCTAATGACATTCTTGTTTTTAGTCCTAGGAACTAGTTCCCAAGTCTCAATCTTTTCTATTTGGTCTAATTGCTCATTCATATAACCTATCCAAAATTTGTCTTTTATTGATTTTATAATATTTTTAAGTTCAATATTACACAATAGCACAACATTCTCTTTTTTATATTATTACCAATGTTCTCCTTATTTCCATACTTGCATTCTTGGCGCCAATGTTTGGAGATTCAAGATGATCTCTTTGAATCTATCTTAAGGGGCCTTTTGATTCCTATCTATCATAAAATTTTCTTCTTCCTAATCAAATTATATATTTTCATCTTCATTATTAAAGTCTAGATTCTCTAAAGTATCCTTTGACTATGAGTATGATTTTCTTGTCTCATCAATCTTCACATTAGTGCTTTCTACTATCTTATGTAACCTCTTGTTATAACATCTATAGGTTGAGCTCATTGATGAGTATCCTAAGAATATAATTTTATGCATCTTTCATCTCATACTTATTTGATAAATCAAGATGCCCAATAAAACTCAAAAATGTCAAAATAGTCAAAATAGTAAAAAAAAAAAAAAAAGAATCGTTCATCGAATGGTGAAAACTAGTACTCTGGCACCTTGGGCAAGTATCATGATGAAAACTAATTTCTAGAATCATGGTAAAATAATCTATTATCCACAATGTCTCTCTGAACTTGGGGGAAAACTTGTCCATTTCACATCCTTTATGAATCCACCCATTCCTTTTCAATTCCCTCATTAACCTTGTCTGTGTCACCCACCCATCAATCCACCATCCACTATCATATCATGCATCCTAGCTCTCCTTTCATCCCTTGTCTTGACCTTCATAAGGAAGTTGAATATATTTTTAATATTTTCCTAAAACCATCTTGAAATATCCTCCAATGGACACTTAGGTAATTAAAACATCCGGTTCCTTCACAATGTGGTTATTATCACTCCCTAGTCCCTTCTTCCTTAGTCCTTCTCTTATTTTCCTCATCACCCCCATCCTTTTGTCATCCCATTCATCATTCCATCCATTTGCATACTTATCTTAGTTTCCAGGCTTGGTATTTCCTTTACTAAGAACCCCATTTATATAGTGTACATACATATTCCAAATGTCCCTAAAAATTACAAAATGTTAAAAACCATAGAAATAAAAAAAACTTGAAAAAAATGTCAAAAATAGTCTATGGTGTCTTGTCTTATGTGTAATCCCTTAGTTACATCCATCTCCATCCGTTTCATATCTTCCAATATTTGGATACCACATTTAGTCTTGGAACCAAATCTCATTGGTCACCCATCCCTCCATACCTTCATTATCCTTTTGACTAAGTATTATTGACACACATACACTTTGTTGAAGAATTTAATCTAGCACCCATCACTTCCCTATCAATGCTTTTCATATCTAGCACCCATCCAATCACTCTTTTTCTATTATGGAATTTATTTGATCCCATCACCTCCATATCATTTCCTCTTCATACCTAGCACCCATCTAATCACTATTTTGATAGTATGAAAGGTATTTGATCCCATCATTTCCTACTCTTTTTTCTAGATTGGACTCTTACAAGGCTTTGTCTGTTAGCAATAGTTGGTCATCTTAAACATCACCCTTTTAAAATCACCTTATTTGACAACTTTTAGATTTGATTTCAAGACCACATCAGTACTCAAAGACATTATCCAACCCCATCATGCCATCCATTCTTTTATCCTAAACTAGGGACAACATCTAATCCATATCCTCATCCAAGTCCTTATCCTCATCCTAACCCTAATCATGATCATCCTATTTAAATCCAAGTCTATCCTACATCATAATCATCATATTATAACCCATCATCCCATCATTAGACAAGACATTAGGACACTACATGTAGATACTCATGTGTGTTACTTGTTTGTTTTGTTTATCTTGTTTGCATGTTTTTTATCATGCATATATCGTATTTATCTTATGTTTTATTTGCATCATGTATTTTTATCTATTGGGAAATGAAGGAGGATGCTATAGGTCACCAAAGATCTCATAATGCTTATAGGTGCCCTCAATGATGCAGAGTTCACCATTTGCCAATGCACTTTGGCACAATGTCCTCTTGGTCATGCTTCTATCATGGGGCATGCTATCAAGTGCCATATCTATCATATTTATTATTCTATGATGATATTTATGACATGGTCTGATAACCTACACCTCATCATCTACCTAAATCATCTAATCATCCTTATTCTCATCACTAATCTAATCCTCTCAACCCATTTGACTAACATCCAATATTTTATTCCCATCTCATCATCTGAGTCACATGCTATAATCACTAACATCATCCTTTAATCACAATCATCATCATCATCATCATCATCATCATCATTATCATCCTCTTTTATTCTATCTTATCATTCATCCCTGAGTGAAAATTACATTGGGTTGAGGTCTTTTAAACTATGCAAGCAACACTTGGCCACCTTTTAGTTCCCAAGGATAGATCACCCACTGTCTCCTCTATCACTTCTTTAGATGTGTCTTTACTCGGGACATCATCACTACTCATTGGTCAATTGATCATATCCTTTCTTCTCTATCATCACATATATCATATTGATCAATTTAGCTTTGAACTACACCCATAATCAATCTTATTAAATCCTTGTTTATCCTAGCCTATAGCTCTCCCATGCATTATCCTTGCTTTAGATACATCTAAAGATTGCATCCCTTTAATCTTATCATTATCACATTATAATTGATTCCCTTTAGGATGTGTCAATAATCGTGACACAATCATCTCTACTTCCTATCTATGTGTCCTTGCTAGGGGCATCATCATCAATCTATAGCTCATCACTCAAGTTGAATCCATCTTCTTCATCCTTTATCGAAACCATCTCCCTGTCTATTCATCTCATCCCACCCATTATTTTCTCTTTTGAGTGGCCATCCATCTAATTATTCCCTACATGTCCCCTTGAGGGGGCATCATATCCACTAACATCATTTATGAATAGTCATCCATGACATGGTTTTTATTTGAAAGACCATTACTCCTTCCACTTTGCTCCACTTGCAATGCCATTTCAAAGAGGGGGAAAATATATGCATCTAAATCTACTCACTTCATTACTTGTCACTGATATGCCTATTAGTCAACACTAATTTCATTTATCTAATTTATCCCCCCCTTAATCATTTTATCTAATATCCCCTTCATTATTCTCCATCTACTAACCATAGTCTTATTCCATTCTTTCATTAGTTATTCTAAATCCCTATTATCCTAATCTAATACCACTTACCTATTATTTGGGAATTTTAAATTCCCATGACCCATCTACACTAGCCTACTCCTAGGCTTTCTTACAAGCCTACTCCCCTAGTCATGACCTAATCACCTTATTTACCACCTAAAATTCATCTAACCTCCCTCTAATCATCATTAACCCTAAGAAGTATTCTAGAACCCTCCTCTCTGTAATCCTCTAAATCTAGAGGCTTCTAAGGAATTTTTTTTTATTTTTTAATTCTCCACCATTGATCTCATTCAACCAACTTCAAATCTCCACCTTAGATATTTCCCTTCTTTTTATATTTAAACTACTCTTCTCCTCCATTGGATCCATCTTAGGAATCCATATCCAATCCATGCCAAATGTATAATCAAGCATCCACCATTAACAATCATTAATCAAGCAACATCATAGTGTCAAAATCTAAGTCCAAAGCATATCAATCCAATCTCAATCTCTTTTTATTTTGAATTTGTTTGATCATGGTGTAGATAACTTAGCTTTAGGATTCTAATATTGTTTTAAATGATTTATTCATATAGTTGCATTGAATTTTAATGACTCTAGACTATAATTAGGTTATTTGGGTTGATTAAATTGCATTGTTTAATCCATAAAGATCAAAAATCCTATACAAAATGGCGACCATAGTGGGAGCAGAGCTTCCTTTTGAACTAAAAATTTATGATTTTGAGTGAATTATTATTCAAAGTTACAAGTTAAATTGAAGGATTGTGACTTTCAAATTTTAGAAAATTTACAATTTTCACTAAAATAAGTTATGTTTTGATAAGATTCTCTTTACTTACAAATAATTTCATGAAACATTTTCTAAGTTAGGAACATCCCACTCTTGCCTCTCCGAAACATTTTATGATTTTTTATTTTTTTCAGTTTTGAGAAAGTTGTCATAGGTTTAATATCACTATTTTTTTCACTTTCTATCATTTTTCTGCACTAATTCATAATTGTATGGTCAGATGGGAAGAAACAGTTTGGTGATTCCAAGTTTAGAAATTTTTCATTTATAATCATTCCCTAGGAGAGTGGTGGTATCTTTCTGTACTGGTAATCAACATAAGCATTTTGATATGACTCGTGTCATTATATTCTATTGACTTCCCCTACTTTATGCAATTTTTTTTTACATATTTTGTTTTGTTGGGTTGTGCTTCTCTAACTACATCAAAGAAATAGAAGTCTTGAAAAAAATAATAATGATAAAAAAATGGTCCAGTACGCTCTGTCCAATGAAAATGCCATTTCTGGTAGGTGCCTCCATATTCCATTAAATAAAAAAGATATATTGTTATGTAGGCTATATAACCTTGGATTTATTATGTTTTTCCTCTTGTTTCATTTTTAGCCACTGTTATACCACAACATTTGATAAAAATCCGATTTTAAAATGCTTTAAGGAAATAGTTTGTTGAATGGCTCAAGTGTCCATTGGCTGGTTATCTACAAATCTGTACCCCATGCACCCAAACTCCGTTAATGTGTGACCGTATTCTATTCTGAAGCTCCCATTTTTACAGATAGGTTAGGAGAATGATAGCAAAAGTTGTGAAGTTTGTCTTTACACCTGCCATTCACATTTGAGTGAAATTTTTAAAAGTATTTTAAACAAATCCATTCTATGCATACCTTGCCAATCATTTCAATTTTCAAAACCATATCACTTCACCATTTCATCCCTGAGTCCATTTCTAGAAAACATCTTTACTCAGCCATACGATCACACACTATAAAACATCAATAATCTAGAAGGGTGCAGAAAGGATATAGACTGGCATAGAAACTTCCAGTGGGGAATTATCCTTAGTGTATAGTTGGGTCTCAAATTTTGAACCTATTAACCATGAAACATGCTTTGAAATTTGAATACTTTACATTGATAAACATGCCGCCAAAAAGAAATCCAAGGCCATGTTTATCTATGTTTTCTTTTGTCTCATTACTTTTTGCATCGGGTATTGTTTTTATTGATTTTTGCAAGTAATTATCAATATATAATCATTAGTTTTATTAGTGTTGATAATGTTAAAATAAATATTTTAATAATTAATTATCAACTATTTTAAAATTTATTTATTTTCATAATCATCCATTGACATAAGCTTCTTTGGGTAAAGATATAAGCCATAAATGATTAATTGTTAGATTGTCCTAAAATAAAAAAGTCGTGTTAATAATCTTATATTAAGAGTTGCATATAGATTTGCAAAATAAAATCCATAATCTTTTTTTTATAAACAAGAATGAGATATATGTCTCTTCTTTGAAAAATTAGTCAATTTTAATAATAGTAAAATCGTTTTAACTTTTTAAATTATTAATGATATTCTTGTAGGACATCATTCAAAATCATTAATATTACCACATCAAAACTCCTAACTCATGTGTTTTTAGGGTGCCTCTCCAAACTTGCCAATTGAAACTACTAATAACTTGTCTTACAAGTTGCCCCCCAAGATTATTAATTGAAAACTACTAACCATGTGCTTGTAGGCCGCATGTTAAATACTCTTATGGGCACTCAAAAAATCATTTTTGAATCGTTTTAATCATCTATTTCATCTTTTGTGTGTGTGTGTGTGTGTGTGTGTGTGTGTGTGTGTGTGTGTGTGTGTGTGTGTGTGTGTGTGTGTGTGTACCCTTTTCACCACCTTGTCTTGAAATTATTTGTCTTGTATATTATTTTTTTGTATCTTGTAAATACATCACATCTTAATCATAATCGGTCAATTGATCTTTTATCTGCCTATTTGTCTCCCAAGGCTATGGTGTTGTATGATCTCCTCCTTGCATCCTTATGGTGAATGGAGGATAAAAAACCATATATAAACTCCATTCCCTTTTATTTTTCTAGGGGGCTAGTGACCATGTATTTCACCACCATGCACTAGTCCAAAATCTATGTTCTGATGGAGTCTAAAAATCAGGGGAGCTATAATTTGACACCTAAGCAAAATTCCCCATAAAGGGTTCCATGGAGTGAGGGGAGGTTAATCACCAATACAAGTTGAATTTGAAATCTAGTGTACATTATCAGTGACCACGGCGGGATTTTTAAATGGATTGTTTGATGTCCAAAACTTGAAATGTTGGATTGCTTGATGAGTATTGATAATGGCTTCCAAGTGATTGAATGAGCTTGATAGTAGATATGGATGGATGCAAGAGATATTTTATAGATGCAAGATAGTAGAAAGATGATGGATTTATGGATTTACAAGTTAGTTTGAGGGTGGAGGGGGAGTTTGTTTAAATAGGCATGCGGGGAAAGATCAATGGCTTAAATTCAAATTTGGACCATTGATATCAAGGGCTAGAGATTTTCCCTGGAATTTTTAATTTCAAGGAGATCTATATAATTAGAGAGTTATAGATAAGTGGGGATAGAATGGGGAAGATTTCTAGAATCCTCCAATTCTATAAACCTCTCCATAGGATTTAGGGTTTTAGGAGAAGTTAGGATAGGGTGGTGGTTGGGTAGGTAGATTATTTTGGAATTTTAAATTGGCTAGTTAGCTTAGGGAGTATGTTAGTGAGCAATTGGTTCTATTGAGATTTTAATTAGGGCATTAAGTAAAGGTTTATGGGATATGTGAATGGGATGGAGGTTATTAAGTTATTAGTTAATTTAGCTAGGAAATATATAAATTAGACTAAATTAGCAGAAGTTAGCGGAATTAGTATAATTAGTGGGGTGAGCATAATTTAGTGTATACAATAACTTCATCAGATATGGAATCAAAATTTTCTAAGTCTTCATCATCTATTTTGATGAAACATTTTCTCCCAAAAACTCTAAAGTGTTCCACATTAGCATGTATACCCTTCCATAGTTCATAAAGAGTCTTGTTGCTTTTAGTCTTTTTTTGCCCTTTATTCAAAATGTAGACTATAGTGCATAATTCCTCTATTCAATATCTATAAGATAATATAGACTCATTTAGCATAGTTCTGGCTATCTCTTGAACTTTCTTAATCTTTATTTACATTACCCCATTCCGCTGAGGTGTATTATCTATTAAGAATTGTCTCCTTATTCCATAAACATCATAGAAGTCATAAAATTCATTAGACAAAAACTCTCCTCCTTTGTCAGATCTTAGGCACTTGATCTTCCCATTCTTCTCATTCTCAACAAGAGACTTGAATGCCTTGAACTTATTAAGATCTTCTGACTTTTCTTTCAAGAATGCTACCTAATTCATTCTTGTGTAATCATATATGAGTAACATGAAGTAGTTGTCTCCTTGAATGTTTTAAATTATTGTAAGCAAAAAAATATCGGTGTGTATTACCTCCAAGGGTCTTGTAGTAGAGTACTCCTTGGACTTTAACCTTCTTCTAGTCTTCTTACCATGTTGACATGCCTTGTAAAGTATGTTTTTAGGTTTGGTGATCTTAGACATGTTCTTCACAGACTTATTAGTGCCTATGTTGACCATATTGTCATATGTTAAGTGACCTAAACTTATGTGCCATATATGAATCTCATCCATATTGATTATAAAGTAACTCTCCTTATTGATCTCATTCAAGACATATAAATTGTTCTTAGTAATTTTAGCATTGGCAATTAGCCTTCCTGATTTGGATCTTCTTATCTCATACCCTCTATCATTAAAGGTTAGTGTGTGTCCTTGATTTCACATTTGACTTACACTAATCAAGTTATGTTTCAAAACTTCTAAATACAACACATTTTGTGTCTTAGTCTTCCCACTATTCAAACCCAAGATACCCTTGCCAACTCTATTGGGAATTGTGTTGTCTAAAAATATCATTGTTCATACAGAAATCATCTTCAATGAGATGAACTTATTTTTGTCTCATATCATGTGGCTTAATAAACCACTATCTATATACCATTTCATGCCTTCATCTTGAATGTGAAAGGTAGTATGAGCTAGCATATAATCCTCTTTAGTATTATATTCTTCCTCAGTAAATAACCTATATTGACTCTTAGGCTCAATATGATCAGTCCTAACTTGCTTTAGTTTCTATACCAATGCTTGACCCTTCTCATGTACTCTAAGAGATTCATATATCTTGTTTAATCTTGAGGTCCTTCTAACTTTATTAGAATATAATTTTGTAATGAGTCTCGTATTATGAAAACTACAACAAACAACATTTTTTTACTTACCTCTTGACTGATCACTCATTTTCCCATGGTCACATGATGACTTACCCCTTATTATGCTGGGCTATCTTATTGGTGTTTTCATGTTAGTACTCTTGACTTGTTCTGACTTATCACACTCTTTTTAAAACTTTTTCATCTTAATTATGAGTTGATCATGCTCAACCTTCAATGAATATAACTTTGTCTTCAACTGATCATACTCATCTTCCTTTGATCTAAACTTTGTATTGACACTTTCTAATTGATTCTTGAGATCCTTGATAGTCTTATTTTGATGTTTCAATTCATCTAGGGCACTTATGAGCTTAGATTCAAGGTCTACTTCAGCTTCTCCTTATTCACTATCATATTAGACTTCTTCATCATACATGTTGTCTTCTTCTTTTAGATCACTAGACATCTTATGCTTCTTAGGATCACCTTCAAGATTTTAGGCTTGCTTTAAAAGACCAGGCTCTGATGCCAATTGTTGGAAGAAAAATAACTGATATGTGGGGTGTGAATCATTGTCTTTAAATAATTTATTCAATTTCACTTAAACATTTATGAACCATTCATATAAACATAAACATCTAAGCATATGCAATCATACAAGATCATGAAACAAGATAACACATTACATATGTCAGAAACCCTCAAGGGGAAGAAAAAACATTGATATCTATAAATGGACTATATTCATATAAAATAAAAAACCAATCTTTAGTGAAGCACCAACTCCACATGGAGCACCAACCCCAACTAGTCAAGCACCCACAACTAGGCTTTATCATGCACCAACTTGCAAGGAAGTACCAACCCCTTAGATGAATCAACACCAACTCAGACACCTAAAAAATTTGTTTACCTTAATAAAATGTTTCTTCTCACACAACAGATGATAATCACCTTATTTATCTATTTTCACTCTTCTATTTTTTCAAACCATCTTCTAGGCTTCTTCGCTCAACTAGGTCTCTTTAAGACATATTAGGCCATATGACCTTGATATTCATCTATAGCACCCTTATTATATCTTGATTATAGTTTATATACATTCCTATGATCATTTAAAATACCTCATTTATCTCTTCAATGTGTTATATCCTTTTCTTATAGTCTTAATATGTCTAACAAGCCAATTAGGCCTATTAGGCTTTGTTCTTATACAATCTTCTAGCTCACACACCTATTAATCAGCCACACTCACTTATATACTTGAATTACACTTAAAATAATTATTATAACACATTTCATACATGAATCAATAATTACAATAGGTCTTGTAAAACTTAAAAGACCAAAACTTCTAGTAGGCCTTAAGGAGACCTAATTGAACTAGGCATTCATTAGTACACATTACCCTTTGATCTCCTTAAAAAAAATTCAAACCACACACATGGAAATAAAAATTCATATACCCATAAAATAGACCCAAAATAATATAATATTAGGTCCATGACATTTTTCATCTCTATCCACCACTTGAAGCACACCATTAGTATTGTTTACATTAGGCCTTTCCACACACAGATAGGTCTATCTTGAACAAATGAAGATAACACATAATTTATCCACACAACCATGATAATAAATAAATTATAAAAATCCTCCAAGACCTCAAAAATTTCACCAAGTGTATTAGACTCTTAACTCAAGAAACAGAACCTCAAAAAGACTTCTGCAACTCACTCACTTAGAAGTCCCAGTTTTCCTCAAAGATGAGTCATGGTGACTCAAAATTCCAACAAATGTATAGACATTTTCAATAAATTATTATGCATGTAGATTATCCTATGTCATCTCTATATCATATTCAAATATAAACATTAAATGTTCTATTGGAAACTATTGATCTTACATACCAGTTTGCTGACCTTACTACACACATACCTCATTGAGCCAGAGAAGCCATTTTGGTTTCATCATTTCCACCATTGTACCTAACTTCCAATATTTATAAAAATCATGAATAGGAAATAACAGCCACAAAAAAACTCCATGCATAAGGTTTCATCATTCTATCATGATAACACATTCCTAATCATCTTCTCATTGTTGCCTAGGTTTTTCATTGTCCACACCATTAGGCCTGTTAGTTACTGGCTAACTTGGATGACCAATTTATCACACTTGAGTAATGTAACCTATCTATAAACCTTCATGGAAATAAAATATGAGTCTCTACCTTATTCATCCATCCATTTTCATACTTTGACTTGGTCAATTCTGACTGTTACAATAAAATTTTGAAAAAATAGCACTTTCTTGTAGGGTCTACCCACATAATTGACAACTCAATCACACCTGGAGGTGCCTAGGAGAGTTTAATAAAACCTCAAATATCTTACTTGAGCATACCAATCATTTTTTTTCACTTTTTATAAACATATTCAACATTAGGTCTTTATTAGGGTTCTAAGAGGGTTTACCCTATTTCCATTCTTAAAAATCAATCATAAAGCCTAGCCCCTCAATCCAAAAAATAATTATTAAAATTTTGAGATATGACCCTTACTCATATACCATGAATATATTAGTTTCTAATGTAGAGGTTTTATGAGCTAACATATACAAGAAAATCATTCTCAGGTTGAGAACCCTTCATTCTGAGCACTTGAGAGACCTAGAAATAACTTTTCATGCCTTGTCCTTCAAACTATAACATAAAACTACCTTAACACACTTGAAAAAATATATATAACATTTTAAAATTCTTGTATAATCTCAAACACTCTAAAATTTGATCATGACCCTTCATTAAGCCCCATTCTCTCTCTTTACTTTCTAAACCTTAACCTATAAATCACATTACATCTTAAAATTGACCTTCATGCCTCTTTCCATTCACTCTCCACCTCAATAAAATACTCAAGAAAAATTTCTCATTCTTAATCATTTCCATAAATCCTTCACATGTGTTGACAATAGATCATGATACCTCATTAAGCCAGGTAGGGTCTAGAAGTGGTCTAAGTGCAGACTTGGTCTGAAGGTATTACCCTTGTAGGCTCACCTTGAGACTCTCATGAGTGATCTATTGCCTAAAGTACATGATCAAATAACCTCATAAAACCATTTAATCTTATGTGTACTCATCTCACCATTCCATCATACTCATATCTTCTCATAAGGTCCCTTCATACTATGACTAGTGCCATGAGTAGGCTTCTCAAGCACTTGAAACTTGACAACTGACCTTAAAATACTTTTAAAAGTATCTAAATTTTATTTACATGATCAAATAATTCATAAAAACCTATCAAAATATTTTATTCACTTACATCACCAAACTTTACTATGAACACCTACCAATAAGGTCTAAACTAGGCTCCTCAAGACATCTTGTACTCAAGAACTAGTACTCAAACATGCTTACCTCAATGATATTAAACAAAAAAATTCTTTAGAAACACTCTCAAACCACTTTAAAAATATCTTTCTAATCAACTTCTCTCATGACCTCATGCAGACCTAGAGCCTCATAATCGTTCTTTCATGCTCACTTACCATGTACCTTCACAAGATGCACCCTTTTGCCATCAATGATGACAACATTTCAATAATTATATCTAGTCATAGTGATATGTGAGGTAGTTATGGGAATTTTTTATAATTATGTGGCTCATGTATATATAAATCATGCCCCTACATATGTTAGGAAAATTAAAGATTATTATATGTGTTAGTATCTCAATTGAGAGATATTTTTTTGAGTGGTTCCTTACAATAAATACCATTGTATAGTGTTTATATAACTCAAGGTATTATTTGATATAATATATTTAGTTGTTATATTTATTAGTTATGAGTTATTAACATTTGATATCAGAGTGAAAATTTGGGCAAAGCAGGAGATTTTATTTTTTAGAATATTGTTTAATTTTGTTGTTGTTTTCAAGAACGAAAATAACATGCAAAGGGTCATTCTCCTGACATAGTAGTCTAATTATGGTGCTCTTTTATATGGATAGAAATATATTTTTGAGGTATTTATATAAGATAGCCACATTAATAATGCTTATAAATATAAAGTGAGATATTTTTATGTAAAGTTGATATTGTGGATCAGCTTTAGATTTATAGGTAGAAAAAAATGTGTATTGTAGATGCCATAAATTTTTTATCATGAATCAGATTGGGGCGATATAATTTTTGGAAAGTATATTTTAATATGATTTTAAAAAGTAAAAATTAGTGACCTATTGATTCTAATTAAGCATGCCTTACATGATCTACTTGGATTGAATTGTAGCCATATCCAAGATTTGTACATATTCTTCCAAGAGATCAAAAATTACCTCTATATTTGCTTTGATATTTTTCTCTTGAGTGCAAATTATGCACAAAAAACTATTCTTTTATTAGTTATGACAAGAGGGTTGAGAAATGATTTTATTCTACCATGACTTGGTCACCAAGAACTTGGGTGACCAATGCATGGAAAGTGTTATCAATGAGTTGATGTGTATTGGTGAACCAAAGGCATGTATCTATGTTGTCTTCTTAATGATGTAGGACTTCTTTCTCCAAGTTTAAAGCATTATTTGCTACTGATTCTTGAAAAGCAATTTCACCTTCATTTTGTTTAGTGATCAAAATATAGGAAACATCAAGAAATACTTTTTTACTATTATAATGATAGCCAAAGTGGAGATTGCATCCATCATAGGTGCATTGTTGATCTATGCCATGGTAAGATAAAATATTATGTCACGTGTGAAGGATGCAGTGACATCCCATAGCCATTGGTTGGATATTTATGGCTTGTGTTGAAATGCCTCCTCCTGCACACCCCCTAAGTATATTCTTAACCCTTATATGTAGATGATGGCCACTCAGTTTCAATTATTCCCACCATCTTGGTGGTCTATAATTATTTCTTTGTGAGAAATCCTAACTATGTTGTGTGATATGTTTGTGCCTTTGCTTTTGCTTCCACATCAATATTAACTTTAGCTTGTGCTTCAGCATTAGCTTTGGATTTTTCCTCAACCTTAGTTTTTCCTTTTGCCTCAGCCTTAGTTTTATTTTTTACCTTAGCCTTAGCTTTGGAAACTTACTTCTTGACCTACCTCTTGTCTTGATCTTCTTAGGTGCACAACACTTCTTTATCCTTTTTCTCCTCTTAATCTTTTGTGACTACCTCTACTTCATATTTATTTTATTGTACTACATGTGCTTCTTGGTTCTCTTTTTCTTTGTGCTTTCTCATTACTTCTTCCTCTTATTTATTCTTCACCTCTACTTCTTTGACTCCTTTATTTTTTGTCTCAACTTCCTTGGCCTTTTTCCTATGTTCCTCCTCTTACACTTGTTGGTTATGTTTTTATTCCTCCTCAAAAGCCTTATGCTTTGTCTCTTCTTTCTTCTTCTTTTGTGCCTTTTTATCCTTCTCTATAGCTCTCTTACGTGCTTTTTATTGATCCTCTTGATCAATAATATCTTGTTATTACACTTCTATATTGAGTTTTTTGGTCAACTACTCAGGATGTGGTGAGATGGTCTATTTAAGATCCTCCATAGGTGTTGGTGAATCGATTATTTTGATTGATTGTGAATCTTCAAAATATGATGATTCAAAAATAGTACCTCTATGTGTGGTATCCTACTTTTTAGAATATGGAGGAGAATTGATAGTCTTATTCGATCTCTTCTCAACTTGGGTCATCTCCTGAATTTGTTGTTGGGGTCCATGGGCTTCCTAAATTTTTACCCCATCTACTAGATCTATAAAGGCTACCATCCTATATTTTATTTCTAGGGATAATCTATCCTCAGCATAGGTCCTTAGCATGTGCACTAAGGCTGGTGGTGGAATTTATAGCAATCAAGAGTGTGTTTCATGTATAGTTTAAGATCCTTCATTTGGATCCATCCAAAAAAACTCCACTTGAAAATGTTTGTGTTACTTCCTTCCCCATAATGTCTACTATTATCAAAGGAAGAGATTAGGTAATATCAACCCACAAGTTTGGTCACAGTTGATTTTGCACCTCATAGGTGTGTGCTACCTTCTAAAAGAAGATTCATTTCTCTTCTTGACCATAGACCTCATTTCTTATTTTTGAACATAGACTGCAAGATTTCTTATTCCTCTATGCCCAACTCTATAAGATTGCACTCTACAATAATATTTTGTACATGTTTTTTATCCAAATAGGATTTGGTATTTTTTGTTCTCTTCTTTGGTGGTGTTGGTGAATATCACCATGTTGGTGCCTTCCACTTTCCTTATCAACATGTGATGTAGTTACTTCTACCTACGATGGTGCTTGTGGTTAATCTTGTGCCTATATAGGCAAAGGTTGTTATGCACCTAAAGGTATATAATTAAGAGGTTATACTGGCTTGGAAGCTAGGGATTTATGCCATATAAATTTTTCCTAGGCATCCAACATAGTGATGATAAAGTGCAATGGAATTGTTGTTGCTTTTGGAAATTCATGAACTTTGATTTAAATCCCATTATGCATCTTTCTAACCGACACATACTACCCTAGGTACTGTAAAACATCCTTGTGAAAGATTATAATTACTTGTATCACAATCCACCGTACATTAAATATCCATAATTTCTCATAATACTACCCTATCTTGATCCAAATAATGTTTTAAAACATAGTTGCATGCCTAAAATATTCATCTAGATTCACTGGGCTCTCTGGTGACTTCCACTATGTAAAATAGAGATGTAAAATTAAAAAATTAATATTGAAATGTTTGTGACATTCCAAAAATAACCTTCTCAATGTTTTTAATAAGCTTTAAGTCTAATAACTTAAGCTAATTAAAATCCTCATGCATCTGCATCATCTGATATATAATGTCAATAATGCCTTGTTGCATGTTTAAATTTTTTGGCAGTCTACCAAAAGTTTTTGGTAATTCACTTAGAAATAATATGCACCACATTATCTTCCAATAACTTGATAGGAATCACCCTACCTACCCTAGTATATTTCTCCTTTGTGTTTGAGTGGATGAGTGGCTACTTAGTTTTACAAGGCAAAAGAGATTTACCCTAAGCTGGATGTCTAATTTCTCTTTCCATGGTCTTAGGGTTGATGAAGATTGTAACATCCTGTGAGATATGGATAACACCCTCACTATATTTTTTTATGAAATATAAACATTAACTCATCCAATTATTTAAAGGTGGGTATATTTATAAGTCACTCTACATTAGAATTGTGTAGAGGGTGTTGAAGCTCCATAGTTCTTGCTTGTGCTAATTTCAATTGATTTGGGCTAAAGAGATTGGATTTTTTAGCATAAATGAAATCAAAAGGTTCCAAATCATGGTTTTTGGTTTGCCTGAGTGCTAAGAAAATCCCTATTTCTTCTTTCAACACATTTGTGACTAGGATTAATATGTGTGCATTATCCATGCTTACTGGTATAGATAGAATTCAACAATTTCTTTGGTTGTAGTGGTGATGATAAGACATTTATGCATAATTGGTGAATTAGATGAAATTTCAAGTATCCATTATTCACAACAATATGTAAGGTCTTCATGTTCTTCCTTCCCATTATTATGTATATTTTTCCACTCAAATCCATTTGGCAGAATGGTTTAAATGTCCTGTGTTGGTGGCACACAATTTTACTTAGAGAATTAATGTCAACTAATTATTAGTGATGTGATAGTTACCATTTTGCATATAAATACATTGATACATCTGATGGAAGGTATTGACATGACACACCATATTCTCACCTATCCACTTTGCTTTATTATACATTGTTTCATTTTGACATATAATATGCTTTGAGAATGATACAATATTTTAAGTAAATTATCATTAATGGTTTTGAATGATCATTATGTCTTTTATCCATACCTATATTATTTTTACCTCATTCCCAATATTAATTAATGATCCTCATATACCCACTGCAAGCTATCTTTCCTTTAGGCTGAAATTGTTCATACATTACATTCTATAACTTTGACTTAACAACTGTAGTTTTGATGTTTATGATATAGAAATTGCAATGTAAAAACATTAAAGTAAAAAAATAAAATAAAACATTAAACAAAATTCCTAAACTACATGGTGCTACTAAAAATCTCTCAAGTTTTTTGTGAGAACTAATAGAGATATTTATGGTAAGGCTTAATCCTACAACCATTTAGATGTCCTACTAAAATGGTTCCTTAATATATTTTTTTAAAAAAATCCATATTACAAAACATCTTGAATGATCTAAATTTTTTTCCATCTAATGCATAGATTTATTGAAAATGCTTTAAATATGTTATCATAGAGTAAAATTGATTATTCTGGACAAAATGCTTTAGGTCATAGGTTGCAAGTGACTTGGTTTCTTAATTCTTGTGTCCATTGCGATCTTTACCTATTTTCTTCCATTTTGGTCAAATCCATCATCCACATCTATAGGGAATCTCAATCCTCACGTATCATTATCATAGAAATGTGCAGATAATGAATTATATATTCTATGGGCATTAATTCCTCAAATCTATAGACCAATTGAAATGGGGTAAAACTTGTCACACATTTGTAGTTTGTTCTATATGCCCAAAGAAATTTAGGAATTATGTCCTCCCAATCATCCTATTATACATTTCATATCTATTTTAACATCTTTCCCAATACTTTATTTGAATCCTCAGCTTGTCCATTTGCTTGTGGATAATGTTTGTGTAGGATATTTCTTTTCCTACTATCTATCTTGTTTAACTGTGTTTGTGCATTTAGGAAGTTTATCCCACATGTATTAGGATGTTAGATCCTTGCCTTTATTCTACCTATTTATGGGAAGTTAGTCCCACATGCATGGTATGGTTGGGATTATCATAACTTCCACATATATGTACATCCCTTTGTGAGCTTTACTCATATGGAATATTTAGAGTCTTTTAGATTGTATTGTGTTACTAAGAGATGTGTAAGTTATGAGAGTTTTGAGCTTAGTGATTTGTAAGCTTTGAGTCTTTATATGTAATCCATATTCATTTATAAATACATCTATTACAATTTTACTCATTACTTGATTTCTAAGCTTCAACAAATTTGTGTGTTCAATCTTCCATTCATTGGTCTTGGTCATCCATTATTGGATGAATCTTACATGGTATCAAAGCTTCAGGGTTGGTAAAATGATCACCATTTTCATCTATTATTTATTATTAAATCTTGATAAGATGTTCTATTTTTCATTCTCCATCAATCATTAAGAGAAAATTATGTATCTGTGTGTTCATTTAGAGTCTCTTATTCTCCTCAATATTGGCATTTTCACATGGTTTATTTGTTGGACAAGATTGTGTAGGCTTGGATAGCTTGTGAGAGCTATGTGATATTACCATGCCAATTTAGCCACTTGATGGATCTCCATAGCTCTACAATGTCCTTTCATCCTACACATAGTGTTCCACCGATAGAGATATAATTTCTATTTGCTCAGTTACATCTATGGCCTAGTGCTCTAGTAAATAACTCTACAAGACCTCTTGCAGTCTATCACCCATGACATTATAGTTGTTTTCCATTCAATATCCACTTGGTCATGATTTATTACCAACATTATATGCATTTTGTTTTAAGGCTCATCGTTGGTGTCAGATGCTTCAATCTACCTTCAAAGGCCCTCTCTTAGTCAATCACCATTCCCGTGGTCTTATATGACTCAAAGAAAGCTTGGTTATTTTTTCAAAACATTGTTGAAAGTTTGAAGGTTATGTCCTATGCCTAGACAAGCTACTCCTCACTCACCAATATGTCATTGTCTTTCATAAGACTATCAAAAATCCCATGCCACTTTAAATCAAATTGAGTCCACAAAAATATCACCGTACGACCCACTTTTAGCTCAAAAAAAGGTTTATTTCTGATCTATTTTCCTCCCACAGCCTCTACAGACTCTTCTAGCTACTTGGCATCCTTCCCAGGCCTGCATGCAATCAAAACCATCTAGAATCTATGATAAAAACCATGTTTTTTTACAAGATGGATATTTAAAACCACCTTTTTAAGACAAATTTATGGTTTTGAGATAATACATCATGGTTTTGTAAAAATTGGTGGGTTTGATATTTAATGCCTTTACTTTTGTTAATGAAATTTAATTTACATTTTTTACATTTTTTAAATTCTTTGGATGGGGTGGTAAAAGGTTTTAAATAGTGGGAGACATTAATGGTGCACGAGGATATTTCATTTTAATTAATTTTTATTAAAAGCAATATTATTAACAATGGTTAAATTTTTAATTATTTGTTATTAAAAATAATATATTGTACTTTTTTTATTAAAATATATATATATATATATATATATATATATATATATATATATATATATATATATATATATATATATATATAATCTTTGTGAAATTTATTAAGAGATACAAGGATATTGTAACAAGTTGTTGACATGTCACATTCCCTCTCTTATTTGACAAAGATCAAAGGGTGAGGCTCAATTTGACAGGAGACTAAGCCCCATCACAAAAAAAAACTATATTTATCCTTTCTTCTTACTCACATTGTTCACTTTCTCTACTCTTAGGTCATCATCCACACAATATAGATATACTTCGTCAGGGTGATAGGGATGGTTATCGAGTGGAGTTAATCTTCTTTTCTCTCTTTTAGGTGGGGGGAGGTTTCTTATAGGTTTTCTCATTTTATTCACTTTATGAGAGTTTATATGTACTTGGGTACCTCATTATGCCTTGTTTTTAGGACCCAATTCTTCTACACACCTAATTTATGCTTAAGGATGGGCGTTGGTGTAGGATATTCCTTTTCCTGCTATTTAGCTTTCTTAGTTATGTTTGTACATTTATAAGTTTATCCCACATATATTGGTATGTTATCTCCTTACCTGTCTTACACCTATTAAGGAAAAGTTAGTCCCACATGAATGGTATGGTTAGGATTTTCCTAACTTCAGCCTATATGTGTATCCCTTTGTGATATTTACTCATGTGGAATATTCAATCTTCTAGATTATATTGTACTACTTAGCTAGGAGTTGTGTAAGTTGTGAGAGTTGTGAACTCAGTGATTTGTAAGCTTCGATTATTTGTATGCAATCCATCTCCATTTTTGAATACATATATTACAATTTCTCTCATTACTTGATTTCTAAGATTCAACATATTTGTGTGTTTGATCTTTCGTTTGTCAGTCCTGGACATTCATTATTGGACAAATCCTATAGATGATATGACATAATTTTATGGTGTGATATTATAAATTATTTTTTCAAAATATTGATTGTATTATTTGGGAAGTATGTTCCCTATCTTTGAACAATCTGATTGGACACCCAAACCTTGTATTGATGTTTTCTTTAAAAAATTTGGTTGGATCATTCGTACTGTAACTTGGTGTCATAATATTTTAAACCCATTTTGTAAAGTAATTTGTTGTAGTGAGGATATACCTTGCATGACTATGTTTCCTTGGTGGATTGATAGGCCCAAAAAAATCAACACCTCATTGATCAAAAGGTTATTCTACCAATATTGGGTTGAAAAGCATCTCATATCTCTAATTAGGGTTTCCCATCCTTTGGAAATATCGTAGTGTTTGACAATCTAATGTACATATTAGATCAGAGTAGGTCACCATAGACCACTTTGTATGATTTTACTCATGGTAGATTCACCTACAAAATGCTCTCATGTGATTCCTTGATGTGCCTCTTCAAGAATTTGAGGTCTCTCATGCTCAAAATCCACTCTGTGCATCATCTCATTATTTCCCGTCTTATACAAAAATTCATTTTTGATGGTGTAAGGAGTAATTTGTGTAATTAGTTTCTTTTTGTATCACTCAATGTAGTGTGTTGAAAATATTCCCTATTCAAAAAAGTTGCCTATATCCTCCATATTCTCAGGAATCATAGAGATTATGAAGAGATGTGCGTCTGGTGATTCATCTTACAACTCTTCATGTTCTTCTCCATTTTGTATCCTAATTAAGTTATTAGCCCCACATTATCTCATCCAAGTTTAACATTAATATTGAAGTGAAATTCATGAAATATCATTAAACCATCTAGAGATCCTTCGACCCAACACAAGTTTTTTAATTTTCAATTTTTCCAAGGGCATTGATTGACGATGGATTGGACCATATCTTTGCACAATTTTTTTTCCAAGAGCACATAAATAACTGCATAGCCTTCGATAAAATTTATGCAGTAGCTTGTATGACCCAAAAATAATCACTTCCATAGAACTATTTGGAGGTGGTATACCCACTATGATAATTATTTTGGCTAGATCAACAAAAATTCCTTCACTAAAGACTACATGTCCAAACAAAACACTAAATGGTGTGAAAAATAATCATTTTTTTTAAATTTCATGTAATTCATAGGGATTTATAGTGTTCTAACATTAGCTACAATTTGGACAAGTGGTATTTAAACCAATAAAATATAGCCCAATCATATAAATAAACCTATAGAAAATCATGAATAAAGTTCTTGAATTCAGTCACCACATCCATAAAAAACATAGTTGGAGATTTTTTTAGACCAAATGGTATTACCTTATACACAAAATAACCTCATTTTGTTGTGAATATTATTTTGGATCGATCTTGATCTATGATGAGAATTTGATGATAACCATTGAATCCATCCATGAATTAATATAATTTATGACATGCGACTGTTTCAAGAACCTCATCAATAAAAGTTTTAATAAACATGTCATTGATACAAGCATCATTTAATGCATGGTAATCCCCACATACCCTGATCTTGCCTAAATTTTTAGGCTGGTCAACCAAGGGACTAACCCAATCTGCCTTTTTGACTAGATAAATGATACATGTTTCCTTCATTTAATTGAGCGCATCCTTCACCTTTAACTTCATGTTGGGATTTAATATATATGGGTGTTTATTGATAGGTCTTGTACATCATTTGAGTTCAATGTGCATCTCTCCTAAAGATGGAACTACACCTTTCACCTTTGCAAATTTAGTGGGAAAAACATCCTGATAATCCCTCAATAGTTGTAACCCTTTTGAAATTTCATTCTAAGTTCAGTAAACTCCCAAAGTCACAAGCTTTGGCATAGACTCTGTCTCAATATTATTAATAATTTTATTTAGTGGCTCCTGATATATCCTATTAGATTCACTAGGAATAGATTCATGCATATTTTTATGTCCTTAATGTTTTGAAATATTGAAATTTCATATCTTTACTCATCAGTTTCTTCCACAATTTGAGATTTTGGTGGCTCTCCTTCTCATTCTATATCAAAAAATTTGTTCAAGTCCATATCCTCATTTCTATAACTATACCATATCAACTCATCTATATTATTATAATTATAAGGTTGTATAAGAAACTATTCATTATTTTTACTATTATTATAAGTATGTATAACTACATTCAAATTGTAAGTTGATTCTTGTTGTGATGATGAGATAGTCACAATAATTAGATCTTCCACTCACCCATGACATAGAAACATTTTTAATTTTTGTAAAGTACTATGTACTACATGATTTTCATCTTCAAAAATAAATTTTTGGATAAAGTCTTGTTGAACCTACACCCAGTGCTTAGTTTCTTGCTTGTATCCCTTGTGTCTATACTAAGAATTTGGAAGTGATAAAAAAGTGTATCTTAAAACATCCACCAATACTCAGGTTCAACACCCTATAAGGACCACATGTCTATACACCTATGTATATGTAACTCTAAACAATATCTTTCTTAAAATATTGACCAATTTTCCCTAATAGTGATTGGTGTTTAAAAACGTGTTGATATAAATTTACATGCCTCATACCATGATAATTGAGTTTTTCTATGAACTTCCCATGAGGTTACTGTAGTTTCCTTCAATGCATAATTGAGTGCATTTACTCTCTGATACATGTTAGGTACATGATGGTCTAATAAAAAAATTAATAAATTGAGATCCTTGATTATGAAATATTATGGAAATTGGCATGCACTGGTGAGCACCATCTACAAATGATGCACCACTTGATCTCCTTGAACCTAGTTCAACATATGTGTATCTAAGTTGCCACTTATCAAAGATGATGCTTCTCAAGGTAAGGTACCTTCCAAAGTAGGATTTGAGTAATCCATAGCTTTCACACCTATATTATACAAGAAATAAACCTTAGACCTAGTTGGTAATTATACATAATGCAACCTACATTATTCAATATTAAACTGATGTGATAGTGACATTGTTATAATCAATCTATACACTAATTGTTCAATTGGTTGTGATTATATTTAATGTTCTGGCTAAATATTGAATAAATAGTATTCATTATCTCACAAATAATTCTATTTGTAATATATATTCAACTTGAACAAATTTTTAACCTTGTAAAAATAAGGTGACTATGGTTCTCTAGGGATAACATATGGCTTATTCTCGAACTTGTTTAAAGGTATCACAATTATCTTATGTCCTTGGTGTGCCTTCACTTGATTTTTCACTATATTGATAATCATTTAACCATAATAAACCCATTTCTTACCAATCAAAATAGGATAATATGCCTCATTTATATTCATGTCAATTACATTGAAATATTCTCGTAAGATTAAGTCAGCAACTTTAATTTCTACATCTTCAAGCCATCTAATTGATTCTCTCTACCATAATCTATCAGACCAAGGGTAATTGGACTATAACTGAATAATGGTCAACTAATAGCCTTTGATGTATATCTCATTATCATATTTACTTTTCTTATAAAGTCAAATATAATATTAGGTACTTCGTACCCTACAACTACAATATCCATTCAAGATTCAACATCCTATTTTAGTTTTTACATAGTATATAATATTATTAGTATATTATTGTCCTCATTTTGGCATTCAATCATATTATGTATAATGGTCTCCAGGTTTATGCATACACTACATGAGTTGTAATAGAAATTATCCAAGTTGATTCTCCATTAGATGCAGGGTACTCACATTTTTGGAATTTACTATGGAATAGGAATTGATGTTGACTTGTTTGGGTACATAGATTTATATTGGGATAGCAATATTTAACATCATATGTCCACTCCAAAATATATTTTCTCACTTAGTTCAAGTCCAACTAGTTGGTATAGAAACAAGTAGAATGATATTGATTTATCATCTATTAAGGATGAATACAAAGGAGTTGTTGATTGTACTACTAAATATATTTGGATTTAATGGATTCTTAATGAGTTTGGCATATAGTTTAGTTGACCCAAAATCATATTTTTTGAAAACCAAATCACTATCCAGATCTATAAGAATTTGATCCAACATCATTTGACCACACATTGACATCCATATGCACTTCATGTAGGATCTCATTCATCAATAGGTCATTGATATTATATTTTGCCTAAATATGGAGTAGATAGATTATATATTAACCAAAAATTTCATAAATCATAAGTATATTCATTTACAAACTCTTCTTGGGGTGTGGGTTTCCTCATCATCATCTTCTAGGTGGTGCTTTCTAGTCTTCTATTCTTATCTCCCTACTTCTAGGGGGCTTATATCTATTATTATGAGGGTATTTTATATGTACCTGGGTACTTAATTTGGCCTTATTTATAGGACACAATTATTCTACCCACTTAATCTACACTTAAGGGGGGTGTTAGTGTAGTTTTTTATTCCATTTTATGGTTTTTCCTACACATGTATTTAAACTTGCTTAGATGTGTTATTGAGCTCACCTAGGTTTAATAATGAGGTCACTAATTTTCACATGCATATGTCTACTTTGTATTCAAATTAGTTGGTGTGGATTCACTTAACATTTACCAACCAATGTTGACATCTTGCACATGATTTTCACTATTCATTTGGCAATTATCCTGTGTTCACATTGCTAGATTTAGGTGGCTTTATGCTTCTCCTCTACCTATTTATTTACCTCTCCTCAAACTTGTTTTCATTTATTCTATTAATTTTTTTTATTCTACTCATAATTGGTTCCTATTTTACAATAAGACTTTCCATTTTCTCATGTTAATAGTCTAGTGTGTTCGAATATCACCAATTCTTGATCATTGCCCATTTTGATAGATCATGATTCATTCTTAAAAAAATGTTTCTCAGATTCAAAGAGAAGCTTACTCCTTTTCAAAGTGGATTCCTTAGGGACTCCCTTCCCACTCCATGGAATGAGTTATTGCTATATATAATGAAGTATATGATTATTGAAGGCAATCTTACAAGGTTTTTCTTAAATATCCATACATTTTTTTATCACTTTAGGAATAAGTACATTACTATTACTTTCTACATAATTTCTCATTATAGAGATTGGTGACTAATGTCCATATTAGGAAAGTTGAAAACCCTTTTCACTAGGGACACACCCTATTGATTTTCAACTTATATGAAGTCCCAACTCCCTTCCCCTACCTTAGAGGAGATAATTTTCTTTGTTTTAAATATGCTCAAGTTGATCTCCCACCAAATTTTCCCAAAAAATGAATCATGGTTTATTTCAAAATCTTCTTGGCTAACTATTAGTTAAGGGAGAAGACCACTAGGAGATTAATTCTAGGATAATAGAGGGAAAGACCTATTAAACTTCAAACTTATCCAAGATTATTCAATAGATTTTATAAGTGAAGTTACAATGAAGCAGGATGTGGCAATGAATTCTACTTTTTTGCATAGAGCACACTTATTATGAATCATGAATCATGAATCATCTTCTATCCAAATTATCATGTGTTAAAATTCTATTCTGAGTTGTATTCCAAAGGAATAATTTGAATTTAGGAGTAAGATAAATGTCTTGGATATAAGGTCCCAAGGATATATATGCAAATAAGAATTGAGATATAAACTATACCATGATATTAAATTGTAATTCTCATCCTTAGTAGTTTCCCAAACCAGTTTATATTTTCTATCAAGATAACTAATGTAATATAATTCTAGAGTCTCATTCAGGCCTCTTTATTTGATAAGTGTGTCTTGAGATCAATAATTATAAACCAATTTCCTCTAATATTTTCCATCCTAATTGATTTCAAAGTAGTATTTAATCCTTTCTCCAATCTCTCTTTATAAATCAACGTTGAGATGATCACAGGGGTTGAGATAGTTTATGGAAACATTATTTAACCAAGTATCATCCCCAAAAAGGGATTTTTATTAAAATCCAATATTCTATTTACTACATGTCCATAATAATTTCCTGCATTGTATTATGTGTTTTCAAATCCCTGATCCATGAAGTAAGGCCTTTGATATTAAGAATTATTCTACTTAATTTTTTCCTATGTAATTAGCTTTAAGGATCTTATTCCATTGATTACTCTCTTTCTCATTAGATCATGACCAAAGGAAAAACTTCTAAATTGACTTAATTTTCTCCATAATATTTTTTGATATTTTGAAGATAGACATAAGGAAAATAAAAATGCTTTGGTTGGAAATTTTTACCATTTGGAGTTTCCCAACTTGGATTAGAAGTCATCCTTTCCAACCAACTAGATTGTGTTGGACTTTATCAATTAACATATTCAAAATGTTGGTTTTTATCATTATTTTAAATAATGATATTCCAAGGTAAGATGTTGAGAGAACCTTCACTTGAAAGTCCAATATCCTTGATGTTTTCATCTACTAAGCCTCATGAGTGTTTTTGAAGAATATAGTACTTTTTTTCCAAAACAATGCCTGACACTTCCTCATAATCCTTCAACATTTTTTTATTTTCATTTGCTTTTAACATATAAGCTTGCCATATAATTATGGTGTCATCCAAAGATTATTGATGGTAAATCGGTTATATAAATGAAGTTGGATTACAACCTTTGATTCTACCTTGAGTGAGAATAGAGGAAAAACTTCTTCCAAGTGCCTTTACCATGATGACCAAAAAGTATGGATATAAGGGGTCTCCTTTTTTATTCCTCTTTCAACAGTGAAGAAACTAGTTGGGGATCCATTAAGGACTAAATAAATAGGTGAGGAAATATATATGGATACTAAGTTTTTGAATCTAGTTTAAATTATAAATCTCCCTAGAATCTTATCAAGTAAGCTCCATGACACTCTATCATAGTCTTTTTTTGTATCAAGTTCAAGGAGCTTTCATTATTTATTGATTTTATACTTATAATGAATTACTTTGTGGACTGTAATAATATTGTCAAATAACCTCTGAAATGTGGGTGTGTTGGTAAAGTGACTTGGTTTCTTCAAGAACCACCCAGGTTCAAATCTTAGTTTGGTATCAGAGATCAATTTTGGATGATCATTGGTATTCATGGGTCGGTTATGGCCATTGATGGTATTCTTAGTCCAATTATGGCCATTCATTGGTTTTTTCAAGATGGTTGTGGCTATTGTTGGTAATTTTACTATTTGTGATAAAAGATCACTCAGGGATTTGGCCCTCTGATTGTGTCTCAAATGGGTTAGAGCTTCGATAAAAGTTAATAAGGTAAGGATCCCACCAAAAACTAGTATCTATCAAAAATAATGTTGTCATTAATTTATCTACTTGTAATAAAATATACTTGGTGAAGAAAAATGATTTGGGTAGGATCAACTCCAATCTTAGAGAAAGGATCTTAGTAAAGGTATCATAGATAATGTTACACAAGATAATAGGATTGAAATAATTGAATTTAGGTACCCCATGACTCTTGGGATCTGGGACAAGGAAAGTGTTGTTGATTTCTCTAAGAATTTTCTTAGAGGAAAATAATTCCTCTAAAGCCTCTACTAAATCAAAATGAAGAATTCCATAGAAGACTTGAAGAAGATAAGTGGAAATCCATATGGCCCTAGAGCCTTCTCCCCTTCCATAAAAAACATAATAAACTTTATTTATTCTATGGATGGGGGATAGAAGTGAATCATTGTACTTTTGAGATACTAAAGAAGGAATGTTTCTTAACATAACTTTTTTAGTATCTAGGTTGTTAGGAATAATACCAAAGAGAGTATTTTTATAAAATTGAACTACTTCAACCCTTATTTTTGAACTATCCCTACTTAAATACCCATCAAATTTAGTAATTTATCTAATCCTATTTAGGGTTCTATTTCTTAGGGTGGAGATGTGGAAGAATTTTTAGTTTCTATCTCCTTTTCTCCATCAAAGATATCTAGATTTACATTTTGAGAGTGATTCCTCATTATATTCCAATGAGTTGAATTCACTAAGTAATAAAACTTCTCTATGGAATGGGTATTGATTCATGCCATTAGCTTTAAATTCTCTTTCTAGGATAAGTAGTTGTGCAGATACTCTCCTTTTTTGAGTAAAAAATGTTTTCAAAAACCTCCCTATTCCATTTTTTCACATTCATTAGCTTACTTGTTAAATTGAACACAATATTTAATTTTACATCCAGCTTTAACCACTCCTTAATTTTCTCTGAAATGACTTGATGATGAAGCCACATAGTCTAAAATTTGAATGTTTTTTCTATGAATGTGTTTCTAAACTTAGCATGAGAGGACTGTGGCATGATCCTATAATAGAAAGAGAAGTCAGGAAATTATTATAAACCATTAATTTGTAGATAATAAAATTATATCAGACCTCACTTAGATTAAGTTTTCCCCCTCTTTTCTATTAGACCAAGTAAACCATGAGCCTATAGTCTCAGTATCATTGAGGTTACACTCAGTGATGAAATCAACCAAGTCCTCCATACTATCTTTTAGAAGTTAAGATGCTCATTTCTTACCCCCATAGATAAGAGGGGTATTGAAATCACCTAAATTCATCCACTTGAAATCCTCAAAAGACATTTTTAAATCTCTTAAGCCCCTACAAATATTCTTTCTTTTTTAGCTTTAATTAGGAGCATAGATGTTGGAATAAATCCAAGACAAATTATCTTCATTACTTGTGAAGAGTAAACTAAGGTGATGGTTATTTTTTAAGAGGAATTTTCCTTTCACCACTTTGGGATCCAAAATGGTAGATAAACCCCTTGACACTCCTTTTTAACTAAAGTAATAATAAGAGGATTTATTCCAAATTTTATCCTTAATACCAACAAAATCACTCTCTGCCATTTTAGTTTCTTGAAGAAAAAAGACTATAGGTCTATATTCCTTCTTTCAATTTATAATAGTCATATGCTTATTAAGATTATTTAACCCTCTAATATTCTAAAAAAATAATTTAATTTGCAAAATTTACATGGCCTTTTTAAATAGTTGAGCTCTAATATACTTTGGCTTCCATTTTCCATGTCTTTCATTATTTATTTTATTTTTAGCTCTTTTTTGTTAGGTTTTCATTTTTTATTCTAACCCTAGCACTGTTGATTTCTATGAATTTCATTTTAAACTCACACTATATCATTCTAGTGATTTATAATATTATTGAAAATATTTTAGAGATCAATCACCCTATCATCATATTTCATCTTAAGAACATGGATTATTTAAAAGTATTAGGCTCATGAGAGACTTGGATTCATATAACTTCCATAACTTATCCCAAAACTCCTTTGTCATCATTTTTACTGACACATTCATCAAATAATGAATTATAATATTTAAGGACAATCAAGGAAATGGCCTTATCATCCATATTATCCCAATCCTGTCACCACCTTCTCTCATCACCATTTAAGGTTTCTTATCCTTTATGAAAACATCCTTCAACTCTCTCTCAATAAATAAATACTCCATATTCAATTTCCAAATATTGAATTAATATAAAAAAATTAATTCTAGAATTCTTAGAATGTGTCTTCAATGATAGGAATCTTGGGAGTATCCCACTAAATATAAACTATCATATCACACCAATATTCTCAAATGAAGTTTATCTAATTACAAGTAATTATATAATTGTTATAAAAAGTGAAACTCCCTTCAACAACTTCAAAACTCTCAATACTCCTTCAGCATTGTAATCAATCGACCTGAATTTCCTTAACTTGATGGAAAATACATCACCTTAATGATAGTAGAGTTTTGATAGAAATGGTCAGATCACATGGCTATTGATAAAATGGTACATAACAAAGTTTTTATTATGAAAGAGAAAAAAAATGTTGTTATATAAAAAAGACATGGAATAGGACAAAGCAAAAGAATGGTGTTTATAATAAATAATAATTAGGGAAAAGGGGCCCTTACCCCATGTACAAAAGGATTTGACTAGCATATCAAACCAAGAGAAATTTAAAAAAATCCTTCAAGAGAGTAAAGGGAGATGAGAAAAAATCCAAAAAGCTAAACAACCATAAAACCATCAGGTGAAATACAATAAATAAAACCAAATAAGTAAATCTTGGAAAAATATTCACATCAAGAGTAGTCTAGGAGTGCAATATGGAATTACCATCATGGAACCAATCCTAAGAAATGGAGGAATGCCATCACTAGAGGCTCACCAAAACGTCCTTCAATCACTAAACCAATAACACTACTAATAAAAATTCAGCAATGTGAGAACCCAAGATAACATCTATGGCTTCTCCAAAACTCTCAAAAATAAATTATCCAAGAAGTTGTAATAGGGAGGGAGACCGTAGACACAATAAACACTCTAAAGGTTAGACCACTGATTATCTTCAAAACATCTTAAATAAATGTGAAGTTTTCAATAGATCAAGTTTTTTAAAATTAGTTATCTACATTATTCCCATGGAGGGAGGGGGGTTCACAGTGCCAATATTCATTAGGGAGAAGGTGAAGAGCTCCAAAGTTAGCCAAAAAATCTACTGGAGAGTTAGTCTCATGATAGTTGTGGGAGAAATAAATGTCCTAAAAAAATGAATGACATGGAGGTTATATTTAATGATTGAATTGACCTACCACTAATAATATATTCTCAATTTAACAATGTATATAATCATGACAAAATGACTAGTCCACAAATAATTTCCTAAAAATTGAATCAATAATAGTTCTCAAATCTCTAAGAATAGCTAGGAGCTTCAAGGAATTGTTTGAATACCATGGAGTTTTGAGGCAAAATAAGAAAGAACTTGTTCTCGATTATCTCTGAAGATGCCTCCACCTCTACAAATATGAGTTACCTTTGGATTCCACTTTCAAAAGAATAAGATTGTTGTTAAAAGATAATAGTAAAAATTTGAATGCCTAGCACACAATAATAGATAAATATTATAAAATAACATTTCAAATCAAGGAGCCCATATCTCCTTAATAAACTTGGCCTAGTGAGAGAGATATTCCTAGGGCTTAGGTTTCAAACCACTAAACTCAAGATGAGATATACTCAACATATACATATTTGTCTACCTTCCATGCCCATTACCAAATTTAATATTTATATAGGTGTATTTTTAAGCTTATATCCTTCTAAAATATGTAATATGTGAGTACCTTTTGAAAGTTTATATCATTATAAAATATAATCAAACCTTTCAATATATTATTAAACATTAAATCAAACTTTATTTTAAAATATAGAGAATATATGATTTAAGTGGTATAGTATTATTACTTATTTTATTTTGTAAAACATTAATTTTATAAAAAATGTTATCAAAATTATTATGTGAAGGTATTGATATGAAAATATTATTAAATGATTATGAAGATGTCAAGAAAGATAATTTAAAGTATCATTTACAAAAGTATTTAAAATAAATTTTATTATTTATACATTTTATTTAGTCCTCATATTATCATAATAATTATGTATTTTAAAATTCAAATAATTTATGAATAATCACTTAATAATCTTAAAAAATAATCTAAGAGGTCTAAGGAGGAATCTATTGAAGTGTTTCGTAGAAGAAAGGATAATTTGAGCAAGTTCCAAGTAAGATATCTTATAAAATCTCTTCCAAGGCCTTAAATTGAAGTGTAACTCTAAATTATGAAATATATAACACTTGTGGAGAGATTTAAGTGTGTTTTATCCTATCACTTCAAACACAAGAAATTGATAAATATCCCAAATCATTTATTGATGTCTCTTGAAATATTTTTCATAGATGTTCAAATTGGTAATGCAGAGACTACCCTACATCAAACACTCATTTTATTATTTTTTCAAGGATCCAAATGCCAATTTAATAAATATTTACTAGTTATGAAGGTCTATTTAGTATATTTAGGTTTTTTTTGTGTTACATTTTTCTTGTCTAGTTAGCACTGATTTAAGGAAATATATTCAAATACATAATTTTATGGATATTAGAGTGCCCCCTAAGAAGGAGTGATTATAATGAGAGCTCAAGGAAGGGATTATTAGGAGTCCTAAGAAATTTTATTTTGAATACGGTTTTTGAAGAGAAAAGCATCTAAGAGATGATGCAAGGAAGGATGTCCTTGGTTGTCTATATCCTATGGAGGATATAGTTAGGTCAAGAGTAACATTTAAAAGGAAGGAAATGGGAAGTAGTCTTATTTTAAGCATAAGACAACTCAAGAGACAAAGAATTCTCAATTTCCTAGAACATATTTTTTTGAAATGGAGAAGAAAGGTCAATCTGGATACAAACAAACTTCAAAAGAAGAGAAAATAGAGGAGAGTTATATGGATAAGGGACAAGAAGTACCTTATGAAAAATTTTAGATTAGGCTCAATATTTTGAATAAGGACTATCATCTGTAATAGACATTTTAAAATGGTTCATCACAAAAAATGAGAGGTTGCCTATGATTAATATGTTACACTAGAAGTTTAATTATGATCAAATCTAACCTTAGATCGAGATTCCTTTTAAGAAATATATTTGTACACTGATAGGAGTATTTGTAAAATTCAAGTTAAGGTAACCAACCTATGATAGAAAATCATTCAATGGAAAGATATAAGAAATATTTTAATGAAACATTGATGAAAGTAATGCAAGTTAGTAGAGTTAATATTAAAAACAATGTTGTTAATATCATTATGCTAAAGGAAGGTTTGAAGAGTAGGAAAGTAATTCTAGAAGAAATACAATTAATTAAAAGAATTAAAATTAAGAGAAAAGGTAAGCAAACAGACAACAATAATATGGATCTTGAAATAATAGAACACCTAATTTTTTTGAAATAAGAATGGGAGGGGGAAAAAAACTTTAATAGACCTCTACTCATCTCTCCTTTAATTGTTATTGACATATTTTTTATATTTATTTGTTGTTTTTTAATTTATATTTACAACTTTGTTATAACCTAAGATATAGTATAACCCAATTTTGACTCTTGCTCTTTTTTCTTCATTTCTATTGTTATATCTATAAATATTTATTTTAAAAGGGTGAAAACCCTTTTTAAAATCCACTTTTACTTGTATAAATAAAAACCATAAACAATAAATATGACTAAAAATATATTTTATGATTATTTATAATGGAACTAATATTTTTAATACTTTCAAATCTAAAATAGAAGGGTTGTAATTCAATTAATGCATATGATAGTAATGTTTATCCATTCACTAAAGTATTAAAAAATTAATTCATACATAAAATTTAAACAAAGTAAAACATAAATTTTTAGTATAAGTTAAAATTAAATAAAAAATAAAAGTGAAAAGAAGAGAATAGATATAAATAATATTAATATTTTGACCCTAAAAATATAAGATTAGAAGTCTTTTTTAGAATTTTAGTGAGATTTAAAATTAAAAAAGCCAAATTAGAACAGGGGTCGTAAGTCATAGTGGTCCCCAAAAAAATTAGATATAGGGGTATCTCAACACAACTGCCTCTAGTAAGGTAAACAAAATACTAACCGCAGTAAAATCTTAAAAATTAGTTTGTTTTGAGGGTGAATCTCTTGAGGGGATTTTACAATCAAAAGTATGGTATTGTAGTAGGGGTTTAATTTGTAAGTTCAATCATTTTTGTCCAAACCTTCAAACACTTCATGGGTGGATTTCATAGGTTTGGAGACCACTAGAGAAAGGAAATCTTGATATATACCCCTATGTAAAGGGTTTTTTGTAGTATTTTTTGACATTAAAGAAGATAAGGACAAGATTATGTAGCAGCAGATCTGGTCTTTGGACCATTATATTCTCATGTTGAAACCTTGATAGCCTGATATTAATCCAGTTACTAAATCATTCAATATTAGACTAGTGTGGATCCATCTTCTTTACCTCCCTTTGCAGTTTTAGACTAGGGACAGCCTTAAGGTCATTGGTAATGCCTCCAATGGATCCATCAATGTTGATGAGGATTCTCATCATTATTGATGAGGATGCCCAACTCCTGATAAATTTAGAATTGATTGTAAATAATCGGATTTAGATTCAAATTATTGACTATGAAAGATTATCTTTCAAGTGTAGGAACTATTTTGAAATGTGGCATTTGGCTGATTATTGCATGTTTGGTAGGAAAAAAAAAACAAGTTATTTCAAGGGAAAAAAATGCTAATAGGGATCTATTGATAGTGGAAGTAGAAAATCTTGTGAAAGCTGAAGAGAAGTCTCTAGAGAAGATGGAAAGTTTAACAAAAATTAATGAAGAATTTGTAAACCAAGTGGTTGGAGATTTAAAAGAAAATAAAGTTTTGGATGTGGAAGTAGGAAAGGAAATAGAATTGGTTTTGGAGCAACCTGAATTGGCTCATCAAGAAACCAATGTTATAAATGTGATATCCTTAAGTGTTAAATATAATACTTCGAAGGAAGAGGATCCTGATCTCATTATGCATAACATTGAAGAGGATGATGGAAATTTTGTTTCTTAAAAAAAAATTCAAGGATAACATAGATTGAATTAAAGTCTAGAGAAAGTAGAAGAAAAAATGGAAATACAATCTTCCAGTTTACTTCAACTTGGTGGCCCTAGCAGACACTGGTTGGAAAGTGGAAGCAAGCCCTGAGTGGTTTGGGCTTATCTTGGTTCAACTCTTGGCTCTTGGATTTAATAATTTTTCTTTGGGGAGCTATTTTCTTGTTACTTTTTGTTTTTTTTAGGTTGGGTTCAACCCCCTTTTTTTTATGGATCTTTTTGTCAAACTTATGGTGTATTTGGGTTCTTAGACCCAGTCTAACTACTTGTCTCCTAGGGTATGGGGTCCCTAGCTTCAAAAAACCTCCCCCTTAACCTTAATAAAATAACAGTAATTTTATTGGAAGAAAGGATTTTGCATTAAATTGAGTAGAATTTTATTACCATCTACATAATTTTATAAAAATCTATATAATTTTATCCTAAATTTTTTTATAATGTGTAGAAGATTAATATTATACTATTTATTTTCTATGTATATATTTTTTTGGATTTATGTTAATATTTTTGTGTTAATTTAATTTCTTTATGTCAGCATCATCATCATTTATTGGCATCAAGAAATGGAGAATTTGCCATCTAATCCATAATTAATATTATTATTATCTAATGTAGAAAATCTTAAGAGGAGCTCTACATAATCTATTACGGTATGATGAGCATCATTTCTAAAGAGACCCCAACCTTCCTATAATTTTTTGGTCAACCTTTTGCACCACCATATGTTTATCCACCATTGACATTAATGAATGATGAATGATGGAAAGAGGATTTTAAGGAAAGGTAGAATCTCAAATCTAGGAATCAAAACATTATATAGCTAAAGATAACAGACCAAAATTTATCGAATTATTTAAATTGTTTGAAAAGAAAAGGAAAACATCACTGCTTATAGAGAAATATTTGTCATAAGTATGATTCATTTTAAATTCATTCTGAGTAAGAATAAATCTACATAACATCTAGATTATTGTATGAGTATGAATATCAATATGTATATTATTGTCTATTACTAACTATAATAGGTTAATAGGACTGTAAGAATATTATATTTCAAAAAATAGGTTGTAATAAAAATAAGAGATAAACCATAAAACACAAGAGTTAAGTTTTTGAGAACATTATCCTAAAAACTCATGATTGCTAAGTAAAATAAGGGTTCATTTACATCTTTGAATTTGAGATTGTAGAAAGGTGTTTGAATTTCAACCATGAACTAAAGGGTCACATTGATGATTATTAATGAACATAACTCTATTTTGGGTCATCTTTCATATGAATTAACTACACATATTTGATCCTCATAATGAATAAGATATTATAATGAGACTTGTTTTCCTCTAAAGATATATTAGAATCCAAGACATATTTCATAATATACTAGACACCTATATACAAAATATTCCTCTAATTGTTGTTCATTTTTTTAAACATATCACATTCATTGATTTCAAAGAATTAAATGCTCTAATTTTATGCAAAGTTAATGAGAGCATACACATGATTAGACCAAAGGAAATATTAAACCAAAAGATATCTCAATGTACTTGGTAGTATTAATATGTTCATCTTTGGTTTGAAAATAGTGTTCCAAGTAGTGATCCAATTTTTTTGACAATAGTTCCAATAGTTATGTTCAAGTTGATTTTATGTAGGAATTTTAGATTTAATCACTGATACCTATGTTAATCTCTTTTCAACATGTGAGGAGCATTGATGAAAAATGTATTAGGAGGTAAACGATTGATATCAATATTTATTCCTTGTAGGAAATACATATAAATTGAGCATACCGAGTGTTCTTGATTCCTTGTTTACATATCTTCATAAATGATTGAATATCCTTGAATAGATATATATGTTATGCATAAGTATTGTACCTACCATATATATTTATTTTTGAAGCAACATCACTAACATGAAGAAAACTAAAAAAAGAAGGGGATGAATGTCTAATTCAACCAAAATAATTACATGTGGAACTAACTAGTTTTCCCACTATTTTTTGGATAACATGGTAATAATAAATATATCAACCCCATCCTATATAGTACTAAAAATTTTGGGCACCTAAATCTCAAAACCATACAATATTATTGATAAACTAGTGTTTTGAAGATACACAAATTTTATTTGGCATCTTGAAAGTGGATATGAAAATATTTTCTCTCAAAGGTACCAAGTGAAACATATCCCTTGCATAATATCTCTTGTTAACAAGAATCATATTAAAATGAGGTCCTTTGAAAGGTATACAAAGTTAAGTATAGGAGAAAATGACTTTAACTAAGCTTCCTTTGTAAATGAAACTAGTTTCATATAAATTTTTTCTTAGTTGTGATGAAAACAATGGTCTTTATTTCACTCTAGTTCACTTGTAAAGCATGAGTATCAGAAAATGATCTTAACATATCAATTGTACACCTAAAAAATTACATGACATGAGAATATTATAATCAAAAAATAATAAAATAGTGATGATTATATTATAATGAATATATAACCATCCCCTATTTTCCTTGAACTTGTAATAATATACTTTAATTAATTTATTCAAAGACCAAAAAAGGTAGGAGAAAAGGGAAAACCTTGTTTAACACAATTGATGCTATTGATATTTTCTATAAAATTATTTTATGATTAACCTTGGCTAACCACTATATCATAAAGTGTCATCACAAGAACAACCAAATTTTCTAGTCTCTATAGGTCTAAAATCCATTGGATTAAGTTTTATGTAGACATAGTAGAACATACCTTCTAAAAATCAATAAAACAACATTAAACCTTAAAATTATTTTTAATTCTTTGATTGCAATTTTATGCATCAATATAGGATATATTGTTATGTGATTTCATCTAAAATTTTATTTCCATTTTATCCAAAGTTTAATAGACTATAATGATGGAAATAAAACCCAATTTAAATGGTTCAGAGTGTTAGGCACGAGATATACTGAGAGGGGGGGTGAATCAGTATATCATATATCTTATAAAACTTTCTCGTAATCAAATTCCACTTAATCAAACATTCAAGATATGCAATAAAACTAAAACAATAAACACCACACAAGAGAGAGACACCAGATATAATGTGGAAACCCAATGTGGGAAAAACCACGGAGAACAATCTCAAGTATATGAATGAGCACCAACTCAAACAATATTCGCAAGCACCAACCCCTTTGTTGAGCACCAACCCAACAACTATTCATGAGCACCAACCCACAAGAGCACCAACCCCTTTGCTAAGCACCAACCCAGCAACTATTCGTGAGCACCAACCCACAGGAGCACCAACCCCTTTGTTGAGCACCAACCCAACAACAATTCATGAGCACCAACCCATAGGAGAACCAACCCCTTTTCCGAGCACCAACCCAGCAACAATTCATGAGCACCAACCCCTTTATCGAGCACCAACACAACAACTATTCGTGAGCACCAACCCCTTTGTGTATACCACACAACTATCTCTCAATGTTGTTATCTCAACAAATGATAGTTCATTACAACATCTCTTTTATCTCTCTCATCTTTGCTCTTCTAAGCTAGATATAACAAATGAAAATCATATTCATCTCTCAAAATTGCTCTTCTACGCTAGATATTACTATATCAAATCAACCTCTCTCACTCATACTACAAATGGCTTCTCAAGCCTTTATTTATAGCTTTCCAAATGACCTTTGGCCTTCCCCCTTTGTGACCCTTCAATCCTCATGGAAAATGGTGTCAAACTTGTATGACCCTTTATATCCTTGCCTTTGAAAAGTCATGTGGTGACCCTTCATGAGCAAAAATGTCCTTCCCTCTTTTGTCCTTATCTTGGTGAATTTTCGTATTCCTCAAAGTGTCCCTTCATGAGAAATTGTGCCCTTCCTCTTTTGTCTTCACTTGGTGACTCTTGGAATTCTCCAAGATGACTCTTCATGGGAAAATGCATCCCATCCTTCTTTTGGCTTTACCCCATGGCTCTTTGACTTCTCCATGGGCCCTTCTTTTGTCTCATATGCAACCAAAAATATATTCGTTAATATTAAATAAATATTAACTCACATTAGCCAAGATATATCTACTACAAACATCATTAAATGCAATGGGGCCTTTATCACCAATAATGCTAGACCTTTGACATCATGACAATATTTCCAACAATCTCCCCCTTTTTCATTGATGGCAACCTCAATCCTGAAACTGCCACATTCTATCACCTACACATACTGTCATCTAAAAACATACAGTAACTCCCCCTTACTTTAGCCACTTGTACCTACTTCTGCACTTGTACCTGTACCTATTATTCTCCCCCTTTGACATCAATGGCAAAGGACCTACCTGGAGATAACACTTAGCTCCCCTTGATGATGAACATCAATGGCAGGAAGTAATAGAAATTACTCCCAACTCCTCTCTCAGATCTTTGAATGTGTCCTTTGATCATGCCTTTGAGAAGATATCTGATAATACATACACATTATTCCCTATCCTTTAAGCATCTGCAATCAACTCATTTGAATCTTTTCTTCTAATCTCACAACCTTTAGCATGAAACTTTAATGTGTGTCCTTGATCACATATTTGACTAACACTCAATAGATTATGTTTAAGACCTTTTACATACAAAACATTCTTAGTCTTAGTTATACCATAATCCAAACTCAAAATACCTTTTCCAGCTATCCTGGCAGTGGTTTTATCTTTATATCTCACTGTGCCACCATTGATCTTCTTTAGAGTTATGAACTTACTTTTATCTCCTATCATATGCCTCAAACATCTGCTATCAATTAACCATGGCTGATCTTTATTTCTTACATGCAGAGTTGTCTGAACCATCATAGAATCTTTAGGTTGTTTCTTCTGCCATGAACATGTATAAACCTTCTTCTTGATGAATGGAGCTTTGAAACTCAGATCCTTCTAAACTGACTTGAACATGCTTCTACAATACCGAGCTATGTGTCCAAAGTTATTTCACTTATATCATACTATGGTCTCTTCATCAAAGCTTGATAGAGGAGCAAAAGAGTTGTGGCTTCTGCTTGACTCTCCTTCTTATTTCTAAAACTGTTAGCTCTTTTTCTACATTCTAATTTTTTGTGACCATATCCATTACACTAAAAATAATAGCCATAAAAATAAGACCTGTCTGTATATCTCTGACTTGATTGCCTTTTGTAGCTTTGTTCCCTCCAGCCTTCTCTATTTGAAATGTCCTCTGTATTCTTCACTTCTCCCTTTTTTGTTTCCTCTTTTGTAAGAGCTTCAGCATAGCTCTTTTTCTTTTCAAATCTAATCCCTGTCTTATCTGAATTTGATTTTTGACTTTTTAATATCTTATTCAATATGTTAGTGCTATCCTCAAATTTTGATTCACTAACTACTTTATCATTGACTACTTTCCTAATATCTTCTTCTAAAGAGGCAATTTCAGTAACATACCTTTCACATTCTTTTCTTGCTATTTCCAACTATGTTGTGAGATCTTCTTCATTCTTCTTGGCTTCTTCAAAGTGTGCTTGTAGATCTTCAATCATTTCTTTTTACTCATGTTCATTTTTCTTGATCTGGCACTTTAATCTTTGATTCTTCTTCTCAACAGCTTTTAACTCTTCTAGGGTAAAAATGAGTTCTCCTTCCATATTCACTTCAGCTTCCTCCTCTTCTTCTTCTTGATCATCTTTATGTATATCCATGAATAGAATCTCTTCTTCTTCTGAATCGTTGACTCCACTATCTTTGACTGAGCTAAGATCCTTAGAATACATGCTCTTCTTCTCGAATCCCTTCTTGGATTTGCCTTTGAAATTCTTCTTGTATGTATGCTTTTCTTCTTCATCATCATTACCCTTATTTGGGCATCTAGCTGAAAAATGTCCAATATTTCCACAATTAAAACATTTAAAAGGTAATTTTACTTGATATTTACCTATTCCTCTTTTCATCTTGCGAATGAAAAGTGCTCCATTGTCATCTTCATCATCGTTGGAACTATCACTTGAATCTTAGCTTTCTCTTTATTTGATGTCTTGAAAGCCACTTCTCTCTTTGAGGGTTTATCTTGTTCTGTCTGCATCTCATATGCCATGAGAATACCATGAAGCTCATCCATCTTTAGCTTGGCTAAATTCTTCATCTCCTCTATCATCAAAACCTTTGCATCATATCTTATTGGTAGAGATCTCAAAACCTATTGCACCACCGTTGAATCTTACAACATTTATCCAAGACCTTGAATCTGATTTATGATTTGATCAACTCGCAAAAGATAACTTGCTATATCTTCTTCTTCTTCCATCTTCAAACTTTCAAACTGTCTTCTAAAAGTTTGAAGCTTAGCTTGTTGAACCTTTCCATCACCTTTGTAAATATTCTCAAGTTTTACACAAGTTTCATGAGAATATTTACATTGCATAGCTTTAACAAATTTAGATTCACATAAACCACATAAAATAGCAATTTAAAGCTTTAGCATTACATTCACTTGCCTTCTTTTCTGCTGGAGTAATTGCAGATGTCTGTGGCTCTTCATATTTCTCCACCACTGCTTTCCATATGTCAAATCCAAGGGCCATCAAATAAGTCCTCATTATTATGCTCCAAAAAGCATAATTCATCCCATCAAACAAAGGTGCCTTATTTGTAGAAAATCCTTCCTATGACCCAGCCATCGTGCTTTACCAATCTACCTTCAAGCTGTAAAAATTTTCAAAAAGGAACCTGCTCTGATACCAATTGTTAAGCACGAGATAGATTGAGAGGGGGGGTGAATCAGTATATCATATATCTTATAAAACTTTCCCTTAATGAAATCCCACTTAATCAAACATTCAAGATATGCAATAAAACTAAAACAATAAACACCACACAAGAGAGAGACACTAGATATAATGTGGAAACTTAATGTGGGAAAAACCACAGAGAACAATCTCAAGTATATGAATGAGCACCAACCCAAACAATATACACAAGCACCAACTTACAGGAGCACCAACCCCTTTGTTGAGCACCAACCTAGCAACTATTCATGAGCACCAACCCACAGGAGCACCAAACCCTTTGCTGAGCACCAACCCAACAATTATTCATGAGCACCAACCCATAAGAGCACCAACCCCTTTGCCGAGCACCAACCCAGTAATAATTCATGAGCACCAACCCATGGGAGCACCAACCCCTTTGCCAAGCACCAACCTAGAAATAATTCGTGAGCACCAACCCCTTTGCCAAGCACCAACCCAGCAACTATTCATGAATACCAAACCATAGGAGCACCAACCCCTTTGTGTATACCACACAACTATCTCTCAATGTTGTTATCTCAACAAATGATAGTTCATTACAACATATCTTTTCTCTCTCTCACCTTTGCTCTTCTAAGCTAGATATAAAAAATACAAATCATATTCATCTCTCACAATTGCTTTTCTAAGCTAGATAGTACAATATCAAATCAACCTCTCTCACTCATATTACAAATGGCTTCTCAAGCCTTTATTTATAGCTTTCCAAATGACCTTTGGCCTTCCCCCTTTGTTACCCTTCAATCTTCATGAAAAATGGCACCAAACTTATATGACCCTTCATATCCTTGCCTTTGAAAAGTCATGTGGTGACCCTTCATGAGCAAAAACATCCTTCCCTCTTTTGTCCTTATCTTGGTAACTTTTCGTATTCCTCAAAGTGTCTCTTCATGATAAATTTCACCCTTCCTCTTTTGTCTTCACTTGCTGACTCTTGGAATTCCCCAAGATGACTCTTCATGGGAAAATGCGTCCCATCCTTCTTTTATCTTTACCCCATGGATCTTTGACTTCTCCATGGGCCCTTCTTTTGTCTCATATGCAACTAAAAATATATTTTTTAATATTAAATAAATATTAACTCACATTAGCCAAGATATATCTATTACAAATATCATTAACTACAATGGGGCCTTTATCACCAATAATGCTATACCTTTGATATCAATGACAATATTTCCAACACAAAGATAGGGTTTCCATTTTAAAGGGTGAGAATGTTGAATTGATGGAGAAGTTAAACTCTCTTATGGCTATCACCAAGGCATTTGTGAAGGATAACATTTCTAGTCTTGAAATCCTAAGAAATTTATTGAGTGAGATACAAAAAGGAGTGATGTCCTCATCTAGACAAATTCAAAATTACATTAAGTGTGGTAATGAAGTTAGTTTATCTCCCCATACATTTTAGCATATGGACATGGATTTGAAGAAGAGTATTAGGAGTTCGGAAGAGGAATTTGGAGGCTACAATCTCTAGTTATTTTATGGTAGTTTTGGGTGGCTTTTCTGTAGTTTTCTATTCATTAGTGGTTTGAGTTTCTCTTATAGACCTCTCTATTTTTATGGCTTTTTTATCCTGGTCTGTGTGCTCCTTATATAGGGTCGGATCCCTAGTTAAAAACCCCATCTTTACCATTAATAAAAAATATGTAAATAAAACCATCCAATGTTATAGAAAATAACTTACTCAAGGTATGACCAAACATGATGGTTCTATAATTATTTAGATAATTTTTATTTCTAGATTTACATATGGGAGAAATGATATGAGAAGTCTATGTAGGTGAGAATCTATGAGAAGATGCTATATTAAAGAGATCAATAATATGTGTTTCTAGGAGAGTTGGACTATGGTGAATAATTATTCTATTAAGTTCTCTATTTCATCTAATTTACCTATCTTGAGTTTTAAAATAGTTTTCAATACCATATAATCCATGAAAAAATACTTACAATACAATGTATTCCACATTTGAACTAAAATTTTATTTGGAATGTTGTAAAGAGAAGATGCATAATTAAACCAAGTATTTTTATAATATATGACATATAATTATTTACTTAGAATAAATTTTTTTCAAAATGATTTAACATTAAATATGAGAATGTCAATTGTATCACTTTATATCTTACTCAAATAAATTATATTCTTATTTTGTAGGATACGATGATTTTTTTTATTTTTATTTTTGAATAGACTTCTTCTTATATGGATGTTGGAGATTGATGTATATTGGAATCCTCAAGATAGATCTACAATTATTATCAAACCTAAAATTGTGATGAGAATATCTAAGTGAGGGGGATGGTATATGAGGATAGGACAAGGTAGTGGAGTGAATATGAATAGAATGATGAATTGGTTGAAGTGTTTTATTCCAATTTTTTTTTTTAAAAACACAACTTGATTATTAATATAAATTATATCCAAAGTTAAATTTCAATTTTTTAGTGAAAGAATTAACAAAAATATTAAAAATTTGAAAAATCCAAGTGTATTAGCTTTTTTTTTTTTATGTAAAAGAAAAAATAATTAATATATAACATTGATTTAATATATTGAATTCATTTTAAAAATTACTAAATATTTAAAAAAAATCAAATATTTTAATTTATTTTTTTTTAATGTTGAAGAAAAAATTAATTAATATATAACATTAATTTAATATATTGATTCTCAAGAAAAATTCTACATTATCAAATAAAATTATGTTTTAAGGTAGTAAAGATTTTCTTTTTAACTTCAATTTATATTTTAAAGTCATATGGAATTAGATGATGAAGATTTCAACTTTCTAACGTAATTAATTTATTTTGAGTTATTAAAATGAATATGCCCCTTTTAAGCGGTGTAGACTAACTTTGTTGAGAATTATCATTCAAATAATATAGATTATTTGAATAAGAAGTGGATGGATTGTTAAATTGGAATTGTGAAGAATTTTTAAATTATTAATAAAATGAGATATTAGATATAATTTTAAATAAAAATAATATAGTTTTTTTTTTAAATAAACAATACATTTATATAGAATAATATAAATAAAATTTAACAATATAATATAATAATTAATTTTATTATATTTTTTAATTTATTTAAGATTAAAAATAAATAAATAAATAAATTTTTTTTTAAATTTTGAGAAAACATATTAAAAAGAGTATATACAAATCTAATATTTAGATTCAATATCCATATAATTAAAAATCATAAATATTTTAAATTCATTTTTATGAAAGTGATTTATGTTTTAAAACCCATTTTATAATTATTGTAATATGATTTATTCAATAATATTATAAAATAATAAATTAATATTAAAATATATTATATTTATTCACTTTTTTAAAATGTCATAAATATTATAATAAATAGAGAATGATGAAAGTGAATGGTAGGTTTTAAAATTTAAATTTGAACTATAATGGTTTGAAATCTACGATAAATGTGTCTTAATGAACCATTTAAAAATAGAGAATGCAGATTGATCAATGTGTTTAACTAGATAATTTTGTGTTAGTTATATTAAAAATAAATATAGAGCTATTTGATACCATTTGAGGATGAGTAGAGTATTTTGAGAGGCCTAGGTCAACTAAGAGTATAAAAGAGAGCTTGAATGTAGAATTCAATTAGTGATACATATTCTATTTACAAATTTAGTTGGGTTTGATATTGACAACCAATAGAAAACCATAAGGTGAGTATTTTTCGATGATATAAAAAAAATGTTTAATATGTGATCCCATCTATAAGGGAGATCAGTTGTATAAGAAAATCAGGTATCAATATCAAACCTCTAGCGATATCTTACTACTTATCTATAATGATCAGTTTATTTTACTTATGATTGAATGCTTTGAATCTTTTTCAATCTAACACATCTATTAACTCAAAAATAATTGACTAATCTCTTTTCTTTATGGTAGCATATAGTCTCTTTCTATTATAGTTGAGTGCTCTAAACCCTTCTCGATCCAATACATCTAGTAATTCAAAAACAATCTCCTAATAATAAAATGCATGATATGTGCTATTTTATTATTATTTCATTAAAAAATGTAACAAATTTTCAAAAATTATTTACTAAATATTATGAAAATTATTCTTGTTTCTAAAATTCTCAAATATACTATTAATAAAATGTATAAAGTATTTGCATTATGGAAATTCTTCTTGTTTTTAAAATTCTCAAATCTACTATTAATAAAATGTATAAATATTTTATGCAAATACTTTATGAAATGATTTATGTTTAATTATATATATTAATTAAAACATTAGACTTATAGAATATTTTATGTCTAAATAAATTTATATCAATATATTTTAATAAAAATATTAATAATTTTAAATGAGATTGAAAAATAAGAGTTATTTAACGAAAAGAAACTTTTTAGTTTTATGGTTAGTTTCTTGGCAATGGAAAAATGAGTAAATTTTTTTCTAAATTAAATTGTATAAAATTATTAATTTATGACATTTTAGATTGTTGAATTTATTTTTAAAGAATAGAAGAGTGAAGATAGGTTTAATAATGAAATTAAAAATATTAATTCATAAGAATTTTATTGAGTTTTTTTTAGTTTTGTTTCATAAAAAATATGAGAAAAATAACTGGAAAAATGTGAAAATTTGTGATTTGTTTTATTGATTAGCCAATTTAAATTAATAAATTATATAATAATTAAATTTAAAGAATGGTTTGTGGTAAGTGGAGACCTAGATGCTACTTATAACCTTTTGTAATTTCAATATAATCAAGTCAATATTTAATAATTACATTTTAAAATATTGTTGGAGATATAGAAGCATGCTTTCTTAAAAACATGAGGCAAGTTTAATGAGAATATATGATTCTCATATTCTATTTTATAGCAGCCATTTAGTTTTAATAGTTTCTAAAATTTTTGAATTTAATTAACATTTACAAATTGATAAGGTTTACATTCTCTATAAATCACAAAATTTATATATAAAAATATTTAAATATTAAAAAAAGTGATTAATTGCCCAACTAAAATCAATAAATTTATGAGTACTAAATAAAATTACCCTTTTAAACTGATATCATATATGGATAACATATTTGTTTACAAATACGAGCACCCTATTCTTGGGAATCATCTCTCATTAACTCAAGTCACTTACAATCCAATAATAGCTGACCAGTGGATCACATTTGCAGTCATATACATTCATTTTCAATCATTTAAAGAAAAAATTCTTGGAAATCGTCTCTCAGTAACATAAGTCACTTAAAATCCAATGGTATCTGACCGGTCGATCACATTTGTTATATACATTCATTTTCAATCTTCAAAGAAAAATCCATCTTATATGATATATCGTTCTAGAATCGAGTTTGGGGGTGCCCGTTCAGTAAAAAGACGATCAAATGATTCAACGGTTTCTTCTGTTTGTGCCATAGTTGTGTATAAGCAAGTTGAATCAATGAGCGAAGCCTTACTAATGGTTCAGAAGTTTAAAGTGGGTGAGATGGAGCGGCTTATCCTATCTATACAACCTCAAAACATTGCACTGGATAATATTCAGCACCCTTGGAGGATACAGGTATCACCTACCTATATACCTTTCGCTCTATATAAAGTAATCTCCCTTATTTTTCTGTAACATAAACCTTGCCAGATTTTATATCTCTCTACATTCAACCATTTTCATCTCTAGTTTTTTTTTTCTTGCAACAGAAAATAATTTGCCCAAATCTATCGAGTATTAGCGTGCGAAGTAAAGCGTTTTTTCCCCCAAAAAATTAAAATAAAACCCTAATTGTTTTTAACGTCCAAGCCGTATGGAATACATCCATAGCAGGTGATTGACCTGATTAGATATTACGTTGTGAGGCTTGACACTAAAAGGTCATCCGCATTACCAGATTATGCGAGAATTCTGTGATACGTCTCGTCATAAAACCTCTAGTAGTACAACTTTCTGCATTCTGCGGGCTACTGGCACGCAAAGTATCTAAAGTTTTTACGTATAGAATCTGTGTGATGGCATTTGGAATAGTCACCGACATCACCGGCTCCTTTAACGTACTACGGATCAGTTGTTGAGATTGACATATCGGAGGGATCGAATCAGTATTGAGTATTGTAGCGTCTACACTCCAATACTCCAACTTCCACGGACTAAATTAAAATTTGACAACAAAAGACTAGGTCTACGAAAGGAGGAACACCGGTTTTAATTCGTATCAATTAAAAGTTAAAATATTAAAGTTTCCATTTCGTAATAGTGTTTGTTTCACTTGTTTTGACCTTGTTTCACCTAAATAATGATCATCCATTTTGGGAAAGTTTCAGGATTCATTATTATTATTATTATTTTTTTTCAAAGCATTGAAAGCTGAACCGTTTCTCTTAATGTTTGCTGCCATTGCCATTTAAGAAGCTTAAGCTCATGTGGGTACTCTTCTAGGTTTTATTTTTGGTAAGTACCATGTTTGTGGATTCATAATCTTTGTTTATCTGAGACATCAATGGCTGAAAGGAGATACAAACATAAGGGCTTATTTCAAATGACATCCAAAGTAGCAGTGAAGAGAAAGATAATAGAGATACAAATAAAGTACAGAACATGAGCATTCCAAGTTTCGAAGAGAAAAACAACAGAGAAAGTAACGAAAACCAAAATCCTTCAACTTGATTTTGTGTCTTCAAGTTTGTTATATCTTGATCATCATGCCAATTCCTAAAGAAAGCAACGAAACCACAGCATAACTCTTTAATAATTTGTACATAATTTATGAATGTGCTGACCTCGTTCAAGGGAAAGGGCTGATTGAGGAAGGAGTCCATTAAGCAGCTGCTGCTGCTGCTGCATCAATGCGCTGTAAAATTCGGGTTAATAAGGAGGCCTGGCAGGAGCCCAAGCGTAGACATCGGACGGCAGTTGGACGTTGAGCAGATTGGGCGGCAAGTTATATATTGGCATGTTGGACGGATCAGCTAACTGCTGGTGCTGTGAAACGGGCCCTCCCGCCTGATTTTGCAACGCCATGGGCTCTTCTTCATCTAAAGGAAGGCGTTCATAAGTAGCATTCATGAAAGAGGCCGCAATGAGGACCACCGGGCCGGAAGCGACGAGGGCGCCCACGACGTTGCCTCCGACGACCTGGCCTTGTCCGCCTGCGAGGTAAATGGTTAACCCGGTGGCCCCGGGAGGAGCAGGAGGCGGCATGAAGGCACCCGACAGGGACAGAATCTCGAAGCGCCCGTGCAGTGTCACAATTGCACCCGGAGCGGCCGGCTGGCGGAGCGTCACGTTGGTGACTGTGCCGCTGCCGCTCAGAATGCACACCCCTCGCTGCCTCCGTCGGGCATACGTCGCCACGCTCTCGACCACGTCGCACCCGTTGCCAATCTCCAGGACGTGGGCTCGCAAAGCGTTGGCGCTGTCCCGGGTTATGATGATGGGCGGCTTCGGCTTGTTCTTCGATCCCGGAGGCCGCCCCCTGGGCCGCCTGCCTCCATCCCCGCCGTCCTGAACAGCCAGATCCAGCTCGCCCTTCCCATTGTTGTTGGCGGCGTTGTTTAATTTGTCGTCGCGGCCCCTTTTCTGGCCCCTTCCCGGCCCGCTGTTGCCACTGTTCTCGTCTTCCGAAGGCGCGTGGAGGTCGGGGCGAGTCACCTGGTGAAGATGAAGAGAAGCAGGTAGCTGTGAAGTTGCGTAGGGTGAGGGTGCACCTGGATCCATCCCCGCCATCGACACATTCCCCGCCCACCACTTGGCCGCTGCCAGGACTGATACTGATACTGAAACTGATACTTCGCAATAATTCCCACCACACACTCTGCTCCGCTCTAATTTTTTCCGGCACCAAAAAAAAATTTATAAAAAAAAAAAACCCTGCGGATTAAGCAGCAGCCTGTAATTTATTTGTGAGGAGCGGTAACAAAATCCTTATTGGAACAATTATGTCACTGCATAAAGGCAAGACAAGAATTTTTTTTGAAAAGCAAGGGCACGATAGCGAGGGAAGATCAGGAGATCTTAAAAAATAAAAAAATAACAAGTACGAATTAGGACGTGTTGGAATTTGGAGCGGATGATGGCTAATTCAGAGCCGCCCGGGATTATATAACTGGCACTGGCAGTGCCCACTGCAAACACAGATTTAAGGCGGAAGACTCCGTTGGTACGACGCAGCTACGCAACAAATGGGGAAATCCAATCTATACGGTCGTGGGTTATTAATCCTGTTCAGGGTTAGGTTAGGGTTTGGGTGGGCCACGGTTGCGCATGGGGCAAGTGGACGCGCTCAGGCCGCGTGGCACCCGGGCCCGCCGTTGTCTGTTTCTGCTAAACAACCTTTTTTTACTTTTAACCAATCTCAGGTCTCTTCGCATGGGCTTCAAAGCCTCGGGTTTCAAGTTTTCCATGCCTGTCAGTTTCGAAAATTTTGACGGTTAGGTTTGTGAGTGTTTGTAAAGTCTTCTGAAATAAATGATTTTAATTGTCAATGATTTCGTTTGTGGGGATTATTAATAGACCTCTTTTCATAATAGACATTTAAAACTCCGGAATTTATTTGAACTATGTAAATGTATTCTCTTTAAAAACCTATGTTAATGGTTCTAGGTAAATGGTTTCCACATGATTGTGGTTACATGTTTTTGAAATTTATATTGTTGTATTGTTGGGTAAATGGTTTTCACATGGTTATAATCAATTTTTTTAATTACTTCTAGTCATCTCCGATGGAGTGGGGCACTTCCCTAACTCTAGATGGGCTTCCGGGTTGTAGATGGGATTTTCTTTCTCTTTTATAAAACAATGCTTTGTCTTCCTCTATTTACGCTCTCTGACTACAATAAGGATAAAATATATCTTTCTATAACAATTACACTTAGTATTCCTCGCTTTTTCGTCTTATTCATCTTTGTAAGAGCAGTGTCTTTTTTCAATATGTGCTTCTCTTTTTCTATAGTGATTTGGCCAGCACTTTTCTAGGTGTTAGCTGTGTCTATAATGCAATGAACCTAAATTTATATAGAGAACCACAAAACAATTTCAAAAGTCCGAAATCCCACTCAATTTATAGTTTGAATTGATGAAAAAGGTAGTTGAACTAGTTAGCTTACACACATTTGTGCATTCTTTCTTCAACCTTTTCCGGACTCGATGACCCCCTAGCCTCTTCCATTCTCCTCCATCACCAGCTCTTAGCAGACATGTCCTTATTTTCCAATGTGTAAATAAAATTTCACTCTCATGCCAGTATTAATGATCCTTATTCCTAGCAAGTAAATCTTCCTAGGAATAATGAGCTTACATAACTCATTTCATGTAGCTTCTTCATGTCTTATGAGCCGAATTAACTCATATGTGTCTCATTTCCCATTCTTAACTCCATCACATGCATATGATTACAATCTCTTCACCTCATCTATAATTTCTTTCAAATGACCTATCACAGTTGCTCCAGAATTATAACCATCTTCATTTCTATTTTTTCCACTTTTTTATTGCATATGCTTGCACTTTGATCTTTTCCTCTTTATTTCTTGTTAGAACCTTATTCTCTTTAGTTGTACCTACACACAAGTTAGAAAACAAAACATAAAGGGGAGTTAGAATGCCCATCTCCTCCTCCTCTATAGTGGAATCTACTGCCCTTTGCTTGGCTAAGACTTAAAATATTGATAGCATGTCCCTCTAATAAACAAGTCACCTTGTATGGTTGTTGGTGTGCTTAGCACTTCATGTTAAGCTTTTTGCCTACTTTTATAGATGGGATCTTCTTTCTATTTTCTAAAACAATGGTTTGTTTTCCTCTATTTGTGTTATCTAACTATAATAAGGATAAAATATACCTTTCTATAATAGTTACACTTAGTATTCCTCATTTTTGATAGTTTGTTCATCTTTGTAAGAGTAGTACCTTTATTAAAAATGTGTGCCCCTTCTTTTATGATGATTTTACTAGTGGTTTTCCAAGTGTTAGCTATCCCTATAATGCCATGACCCTGGGGTTATATAGAGAACCACAAAACAATTTCAAATTTCCAAAATCCTACTCAATTTATAGCTTGAATTGATGAAAAAGGTAGTTGAACAATAAAGAGTGGTGGATGTGATTACATTTTGAAGGGCTAGAATCATTGTTAAAGTCTAGTGCAATCCACATTAAATGTAATGTGTTGTAGTGAAGGATTGGCCAATGATTGGGTTTGAGAGGTTTTCCAGAGTCTTTGGTTGCCCTTACATTAGCCCTCTCAAGGATATTTGAAAAAGTGAGCCCCTGCTCACGTCCTCCCTAATCTTCCTTCTTTATTCTATAAGCATCTCTTCATTTTGCCCTATGCATTTGATCAAATAGGATTGTAATAGATCTCTCCCATTTTGCGTCCCCCTTTTTTTTTTACTTTTACTAGCTTACACACATTTGTGTATTCTTTCTTCAACCTTTTCTGGACTCAGTAGCCCTGTGGTCTCTTCCTTTCTCCTTCATCACCAACTCTTAGTACACATGTCCTTATTTGCCAATGTAAAAATAAAATTTCACTCTCATGCTAGTATCAATTACCCTATTCATAGAAAGAAAATCTTCCTATGTTTGTCCATGAATAACGAGCTTAAATAACTCATTTCATGTATCTTAATCATGTCTTATGAGCTAAATTAACTCATATGTGTCTCCTTTCCCATTCTTAACTCCGTCATGTGCCTATGGTTACACTCTCTTCAACTCATCTATAATTTATTTCAATTGACCTATCGCAGTTGCTCCATAATTGTAACCATCTTCATTTCTACTTTCTCCACCTCTTTTATTGCATATGCTTGCACTTTGATCTTTTCCTCTTTATGTCTCGTTAAAACCTCATTCTCTTTAGTTGTACCTATACACAAGTCAAAAAATAAAACATAAAGGGGAGTTAGAATGCCGATCTCCTCCTCCTCTATAGTGGAATCTACTACCCTTTACTAGGCTAAGACTTTTAGTGCCTCTTCTTCTATATTTGCTTCCTCAGTAGCTCCTTCAAGTAAATTGACATGCATTATATTCTCTTTTTATCTATGTCCTTTTAAGGACATTCTTCTATTTCAAGCTTAGTTACAACCTTATCCTCGGTACATGTCTTCACATCAGGCACCCTTAGCATTCTTCCATGCTCATGCCCTTCATCCTCTTTTATAAAATTAGTCTTACTTATAACTTCAAATGACCTTGTCTTATCTACTTTAGCTTCCTTCATCATCTCTAGGCTATTCTTAGCACCAAGCCAATTTATTTATGAAGCAACACATATTCTTCTTGAATATTTTCCTTTGCAAACATGCTCTTAGACTAAAGTGTTCCCTTGGTTTCATTCTTGTTGCTTTGTGTAACTTGATCTTCCATCTCTTAATGCTTAAGTGTCTCTAATTTCCCTCTATTTTACTCACATGGATTCCTAACATCTATTTTTTTCTTTAAGATATGCATTTATGTCCTCTTATCTCATGGTTCTCATAGCCAAGGCAAACATGGCTTCTAAAATATCCATTTTAGTATGAGATTCATCTCCCTTACTAAATCTCCTTCAACAAACTTTGTCATGATACCTCCTGCATATGTCATCTTCTCTTCCTCATTCTCATATGTCTTCTCTATGAGGTTTTTCTCTCTCTCATTCGTCTCCAAGTCTTTTTTATTTGTATTAAGCAAGACCAAGCAGTTGCGGTGCTTCTCCACACCATTTTATTCTCTCAATGTCATCATAATTATTCTCCTTCCTTATCTTCTTTTCACTTTAATAGTATTTATATAGCCATATTTTAAGGCTTTACTGACAAACTTTCATGGTATTGCTAATACCACATGTCATGCATACATTGGGATGGCTACACATAAAACTATGGTCTCATACTTGCCGATGCTCAAATCAATTTGGCATTACTCCAAAAACATGATAACATGTCCCTCTAATAAACAAGTCACCTTGTATGGTTGTGGGTGTGCTTGGCACTTGAAGTTAAGCTTCTTGCCTACTTTTGTAGATAGGATCTTATTTCTATTTTGTAAAACAATTGTTTGTTTTCCTCTATTTTTATTGTCTAACTATAATAAGGACAAAATATACCTTTCTATACCAATTACACTTAGTATTCCTAATTTTTTACAGTTTGTTCATTTTTGTAAGAGTAGTGCCTTTCTTCAAAATGTGCTCCCCTTCTTCTATAGTGATTTTGCTAGTGGTTTTCTAGGTATTAACTATCTTTATAATGCCATGAACCTGGGGTTATTTAGAGAACCACAAAAAAATTCCAAATTTCCAAAATCCCGCTCAATTTATAGTTTGAATTGATGAAAAAGGTAGTTGAATAATAATAGTGGTGGATGTGATTACATTTTGAAGGGATAGAATCATTGTTAAAGTCTAGTGTAGTCCACATTAAATGTAATGGGCTCCAATGAAGGATTGGCCAATGATTAGGTATGAGATGTTTTCTAAAGCCTTATGATGCCCTTACATTAGACCTACCAAGAATATTTGTAAAAGTGAGCCCTTACTCATGTCTTTCCTGGTCCTCCTTTATTATATAAACATCTCTTTGTTGTGCCTTGTGAATTTGACCAAGTAGGACTATAACGGATCTCTCCATTTCTTCTTCCCTTTGCTTTATATTTTTATTAGCTTATAGACATTTTTGCATTCTTTCTTCAACCTTTTCTAGACTCAGTGGCCCCCTTGTCTCTTCCTTTCTCTTTCATCACCAACTCTTAGTAGATGTGTCCTAATTTGCCAATGTGCAAATGAAATATCACTCTCATGCTAGTATTAATGACCTTTATTCCTAGAAATGGATTCTTCATATGTTTGATCATAAATCATGACCTTAACTTACTCATTTCATGTAGCGTCTTCATAGCTTATGAGATAAATTAACTCATCCATGTCTCCTTTTCTATTTTAAACTCCATCAACTACCTATGGTTACACAATCTTCACCTCATTTATAATTTATTTCAAATGATCTATCACGATTATAATTGTAACCATCATCATTTCTAATTTCTCCACTTCTTTTCATTGCATATGCTTGCACTTTGATCTTTTCCTCTTTATTTCTCTTTAGAACCTTATTCTCTTCAACTATAAATACACACAAGTTAGATAACAAAACATAAATGGGAGTTAGAATGCCCATCCTCTCCTCCTCCACATTTTAATTTAGTGCCCTTTACTAGGTTGAGACTCATAGTGCCTCTTCTTATATATTTACTTCCTTAGTATCTCCTTCAAGTGCTTTGGTATGCATTGTCTTCTCTATCTTTTCCATGTCCTTTAAGGGACATTCTTCTATTACAAACATAGTTGTAACCTTATCTTCAGTAAATTTATTCACATCAATCTCCCTTAGTATGCTTCCATGTTCATGCCCTTCATCCTATTTTATCATATTAGACTTAATTATAGCTTCAAATGTCCTTGTCTTATCTACTATAACTTCCTTCATCTTTTCTAGGTTATTCTTGGCATCAAGCCAATTTACTTATGTAGCACCACATACTCTTCTTGAATATTTTCCTTTGAAAACATGTTCTTAGACTCAAGGTTTCCATTGGTTACATTCTTATTTCTTTGTGCAAATTGATATTTCATCTCTTGACACTTAAGTGTCTCTAATTTACTTGAATTTTACTCATATTGATTCTATAACATCTCTTGTTGTTACTTCAATAGATGCATTTATGTCCTCTTCTCCCATAGTTGTCATAGCCAAGGTAAACATGGCTTCCAACTTGTCCATTTATTTTTGAGATTAATCTCTCTTCACTAGATCTCCTTCAATAAAATATATCATGACACCTCTTGCATATGTCATATTTTCTTCCTCATTCTCATACACATTCTCTGTGAGGTTTTCCTCTCTCTCATTCTTCTACAAGGCTTGTTTTCTTGTACTAAGCACGACCAAGTGATTTTGGTGTTTCTCCACACCATTTTCTTCTCTCAATGTCATCAAAATTGTTCTCTTGCCATATATTCTTCTCACATTAATAATTTTTATATATCCATCATTTATGTCTTTAGAGATAAACTACAACGGTTTTCCCAATACCACATGGCATGCATCCATTGGGATGACATCACATAAAAATTTGGTCTCATACTTGCCAATGCTAAAATCAGTTTGGCATTACTCTAAAAAATGATATCATGTCCCTCTAATAAATAAGTCACCTTGCATGGTTGTGGGTGTGCTTGGCACTTCAAGTTAAGCTTCTTGCCTCATTCTATAAACAATAATTTTTCAGTACTACCACTACAAAAAGTGATATTACATCACTTACCTCTCACATGGGATCTAGTATTGAAGATGTTCTTCCTCTCACATGGATTTGCTTGCCTCTTGGTTATCTTCGGGCTTCTCTTGTTCTTGACCATCAAGTTCACCTTTTATCTTTTGACTAAACTTGAAATTTTTCCACCTTCATCCCATTTTTCCATTGTTGAATGGTGTTCCTAATGTCTTTGCATCTCCATGACTTTTTCCTCTCTTTGGTCATATTCTAATTTCCTATGTCCAAACCTTCCATAATTATAGCATTCACCAAATGTTAAAGTTAATATAGTTGTTGTGACTCCAACCATGCATTGTCTCATCTTCATGCTCACATGAAACATTATCCACTAGCACATATGATGAACTATCTCCTCTATAAGACAACTTGTTTCATGTCTCTACCAACTTTCACACTCTCATCAGCTCCCCCCTTTCTTTAGTTGTCTTCTCTCAAGCTTTCTCTCAGTTTTCAAAGCATAATGATATGATTTTTCAACACGATGTAGCTTCGCCATGCACTATTCATCATGTATGCTTAGCCTTAGACCATTTATATATGTTGCAATATTTTATTGGTTAGAATCAACATGTGCAAACCTAATGGTTAAATTGTAAAGCTTTTTAGTGCATGATTTTACTTATTCCTCAATTTGTTTAAGGTTCTACAACTTTTTCAACAGACTTCAATCTAATAGTCTAATGGAGAGAATGTACCCTCCATTTTTTTGGTCATTCTTGTCCATTTTCAAATCAAAATCCACAATTAGTGTCTCCTAGTGAAAACATGTTTGATGCACTACGGGGCAATCTAAATTTAACTCAAATTTATAACTCAAGGACCTTTAGTGAAAATCTATTTGAGGCTCTATCAGACCTAATTTTTGTTTTCTTTCCTATTCTTCTCATATCATTCTGTAAATCTCTCCACCACAATTCAACTAGCCCCTTTAGCATGGACTGGGAAAAAATTACCCTCTCAGGGCCAACACTCTCTTTAAACTCAAAATTTTACTCAACATCAATCAACCAATAGATGAATTCCTTTGAATTTTGGGAGCCAAAGTAACATCATACTTCCATCGAATTGATCCTATATATTGGATTCTTATTATAGAAATTTGTATGCACCTTCTTCTTCATCATCATTTGCTACTCTTGGTATGCTAGCTTGTGCTCCATTTTGATCTTCACTAATGCTATCATAATTCACATGAATAAACATTCTTCTCCTATCCTCTTCCAATGCATCTATTCTTGTCTACACAATTATCATTTCATCTAAGATTGATTCTAGTCTCTTGCTAGAGCATTCTTTGAATTCCTCTTTCCTATATCCATCCTTTCAGTTTTTGTCACTTTCCTCGTGCTTCTTCTATGTCTTCTTGACATCTAATCATTTCTACCTATTCTAATAGACACAAATGCACAACAAGGTCTCTCTTTTAGACTCAAATAGACTAGTTCATGCACACTCAATACTTTTTTCACTCAACTTTTACACAAATTTTCTCGCTTAGGCTTAAAATTGAACCTACTCTTCACAAAGTGACATAGTTTTGACCTTCTTGACACAATACCCTCAACTTGGCACAATCTTTCCAAATTCCATTGACTGATTGCACCCTTTCTCTACTTATCCATTCTCTATTGCTAATAACCACACTTTTAGTCTCTTAGAAAGTTATCCCTTCCTTGTATAAGCTCTCAAGCTTCACTCTCCTCTGAAAACATGCTTTTTGTGCTTTCCTAAAGACACACAACACTTTGTTTTGTTCCCTCTCAACTTCCCATAGACTCTTTGGTCTTAACACAATTTGCAAACTTTCTCACTTTTATCACAACTGTTACAAACTTAATTCACACACACTCTTTTATCCTCCTCCAATTGCTTGAACCTAAGCGGTAATACCACACTATTGTAGTCTTGAATATAGGTCCAACTGAAACATAGGTCTACCTATGTAGCATATTTGGTACACACATTCAAAATCAAGCAAGCAAATACTAATATAAGGCCAAATATAATAAAACTCCACCACATGTAAACACACTAGGACCATCTATAACAAATGGCAAGCCCGATTCAATCACTTAAATTCAAAATCTGAGCAAACAACATTGTATAAGTGTACTCACAACAATTATACATTAGTTGGTCTAAACAAACCTAAAATCAGAGATTTTGATTTCTTTCAGCCATCTCCATGAATTGGGATGCTTCCATAACTCTTGGCGGTCTTTAAACCCCATAAACATGCCTTGACTTTATACATGAGATATTCCTTTTATTTTCTATAACAATAACTTATTTTCCTCTATTTACGCTTTTTAATTACAATAAGAACAAAATAAACCTTTCATCAACAATTACATTCAATCTTCCAAGTTTTTGACTTCATCGTAAAAATAACCCCTATCTTCAATATTTGCTTCCACCGATTCTATCATAATTCTACTAGTGTTTTCTCAAGTGCGAATTGTCTCTCTAATACGATCAACCACCTAGGGTTGTATGAAAAACCACAAAACAATTTCAACAGTCCAAAATCCCACTCAATTTATAATTCGAATTGGTGGGGGATGTAGTTGAACGGTAAAGAGAGGTAGATGTGATCACGTTTTGAAGCCCCCCTCCCTCTATAGCACATATTTACAAGATTCTCTATCCAAAACCTATGGGCTATAAACAATTAGTGTTTTTTTTGTTTTTTTAAAATACAGGACTTACGGAACAGAAAAACAAGCGACAGAGTCCAGACCATCAAATTCCCGGCCGGTTGCCATTGGATTTGTCCGGGTCTATCTTCCCGTTAACGTTGTCAATCACGTGGGTTTAAGTCAAAGCGGAGGAGGGAAGCGAGGGCGATGGGAGCATCGTGTACCTGTCGGCCACGAGGCGGCAGGCTTATGCTTTGGGAATACGTATATGCGCTGGCTCGCTAAACCGGCGGGGCCTTTAGTGAATCGTGTCTTCACATTATTAGAAACTCCTACTCCCAGTCGTCAGAGGCCATTAGAGCTCTCTTTAGCTTTTCACTGGGGGCCAATGTCTCGATATATACAAAGCACAGCTCATTTTAAGGGCAGCCAGCGTTGGCTGCTTGCCGGGCCCCATACCCGGACCCGGACCCGGACCAGGCCGGGTCTGCGGTTGGTTTGTTCAGACGGTCAAACACTCTCCATTCCATAACCTCCTCCTCGTGCATCTCCTCCTGGCACTACTTTGCTTCTGCTCGAGAACAACCGTCACCCCAAGCTAACCTTGGTACTCGGTGGCATGATTCCGTCACTTTTCCCACTTCCATTCTTCCCACGTCACATCCTCCATACAGTTCATTGCCTGCCATACCCGCTGCTTTTCTGGATGTCCTTTGTTGTAAAATAAAAAGGTTTTATGTACAGAGATTGAACTCCTGAACTCCCCTTTTATTCATTTGTTTTTAACACTCACATATACAGCTCAAATTGGAAGCCCTGATGACTGTCTCAGCTTCTTTTGCAAGTCAAAACTATTTCCCATTTTGGCAGAGGTTTCAGACAACTATCCTCCATGAACTAAACTTTATGGGTTCATTGTATATATCTTATAATTGTTTTAATGTCTTCGCCGTCTCAATTTGCCACGTATGTCCCACAAACTTTTTCTCCAACATTTATCACCATGTGTATCGGAAAAAAACAGCTATTGTATCAATCTTAACTTTGGTAGTTGTATCCATATTTTCCTTGAAGAGGGCTCATCAATGACAATTCAAGTTCTTGTATAATAGATAATTAATATATTTTTTAACATATTTGTAAGAGCATGTGAAAGAAAAAATGGAAGTTTAGAAGAATTTGATTTCATTATAATTATTTAATTTATATGCAATTTGTATAAAGTTGTCATCTCATTTTATCAATGTTCAATTTAGTTTAAATGTTAAAATATAAGCACTCCAAAAATAATTTATTAACATTTCATTTCATTTGATTTATTTTATTTTAAATATATTTATTTATATGGATAAATAGTTCAAATTTAATATTATTGAACTATTAAGATAATTTTTGGATCTTGAAGTCTCCTTTGTGTATTTTATGTAACTTTTATTTTTAATTTGTGATTATCTTATTCAGTTATAAAAATATTTGTATTGTCTTAACCTTTGACAAGACTGTTTGCACAGTAACCCATATTATTCTTTAAGTTAGTTGTACGTATTCTACCTTCTATTTTTTATTCTCATAACCATCAAAATTTATTCATACACGTTAATTGACAAGACTATTCTCACAATGACCTATGTTATTCTTTATGTTAATTGTACCTATTCTATCCTTCTATCTTTTATTCTCATAGCCATCAATATTTATTCATGTACGTTAAGTTATTATCAATAAATGAACAAATGATTTACCTAATTTAATTATCCAACACATACTTAACATATTGAAAACATATTAAATACATGGGACATATTATATTATTATATTACTTAATAATTATTTTTTCAATTATAAGATTTAATAGATAAAAAAAGATAGACTAAATTTAAATATGTAGAGCCCCAAAGTAAATCTTCTAATTTTTTTAATGTTATAGAATTAAATTCATTCTAAAGATCATAAGAAAAAGCAAAAAAAATTATGAAAAGTACAAAATATTAGTTATAGGAAAGTTGGAGCATAGATTTGTGTCTCAGGTTGCAAGTCCTCACTATTTACATAAAGATTGACAAAGACCATTCCTATAATAGTCTTAGCATAGTCCCATTTACATATAGATTTAGTTATGACTAGTCAAACTATTTTATATTAATATGAATAATTTTAAATTAAAATAGTAGATTTGGAGATAATGTTTAAACAAACAAAGAGCTCTTTATCTCCATTTATAATTTATTTTGTTTTTAATTCAAAAAATTCAATTTATTTTAAATATGTTATGATAATTAATTTGAGGTAGGATTTTTTTAAACATACATTTAAATGCATCTATTTTATTTATATTTCTTAAAAATTCATTTTTTTTTAAATTGTATATTTCAATAAATTTATTCTTTTTATATTTATATATATGATTTATGTTTTAAATGTCTTATATCTTTAAATTATATCTTTTCTAATTATAATAATTATATTTTTAATATCATACCTTTGTAAATAATAATGTAATATTCAATAAATTAGTCCCAATGAGTCCAAAGGGTGGTGCTCTTAAATGGTCTAATCATTTATCATTGAAATCCATCCAAAAAGTTTAAAACCTAGGCATGTGACTCTTCGAGTTTTTATAAATTAATATTGGCCCTAATCTTTCAAGTATTCATTGTTGGAATGCTTTGTTTTCCCATAGATATATTTATTTATACATAATTCAACTAATAATTCTATTAACAAGGTTTTAAATTATTGATGTAAGATAAATATAAATATGGAAGATGAAAAATGTATAATAAAAAATTATGAAACAGGTTATATATTATAAAAGAAAGATAATATCTAAATTATATGGTGTTATTTTTAAACAACAAAAAATATTCTTTTATAAACAACAGAAAATATTCTTTTAAATATTGTAAAGTTTGTAAGATTAAAATATAAATTAAATATTATGATCTTTTTTAAAAAGTTCAAAATTTTAAATAAATAATATAGATTGTAAATTAAAGAAATAAAAAATCAAATTTATATAAATATATTATCTTTAAATATTTTGGGAAAACTAATTTATGTAGTGATATAATATAATTTTATTATTTTTATGTATGTATTAGATATTTGATATATTTTGAGGAGATGATAATTTTTGAGAATAAATAAATTTTTCCAATTGATGTTATTAATTAAATTTTACTCTTTTCAATGAAATCTGGGTGAATTAGTTAAGTAGTTTAGATGTTTGAAGCACCATCCAGGTTCAAATCTGAAGAATGGTATATGAGGCTAGTTGTGATCATTTATATTCTTAGAGTCAGTTATGGTTATTTTTGGTACTTAAGAATTTATTATCATTGATACAAATCTTAGGTTTGTTATTGGTCATTCATAAAATTCTTAAAGCTATTTATAGTCGTTAGTGTAATTCTCAGAGTTATTCATGACCATTAGTGTGATTCTTAAATCATTAATGGATGGTATTTTATAGTAAATAAATTAAGATTTGGGCCCTGATTGATTCAAGTCAAGTCAAAAGCTATTACCTAATCAAATTTTAAAAAATTATATTTACACATCTAATTGATTATAAATATAGATCAATGAATTATTATTTTTTGGATAATTAAAATTAGTATTAAATATTTTAAATAAGAAGTTAAAATATAATAATATATCCCACTTCAAAACCAAAAAATATTATAAAAAATTAATTTAAAAATAAATCCAAAAAATAATTAAAAACTATAAATTATTTAATTTTTAAAAATAAGAATATATATATATATATATATATATATATATATATATATATATATATATATATATATATATATAAACTAAACTCAATTATGGTGGGAGGGATATTAGTGTTTGTAGCCTCAAAAATTTTAAAATTAAGATATTATTATGTTGTCACTTTAAAATTTATATTCAAAAAGTAGTATAAATAGTTATGTTTTGAGAAAATAAAATAATTATAAAAAGTTTTGACAACTAAATAATATGTTTTACTCTAAAATATTTATTAATAAAAAATATAAATAATTATATTTTAATAAAATAAAATATTTTTATAATCAAATAATATATTGACATTAAATTTGGGATTAAAAATCTCACTTACATTGTCATGTTTGTTGAATAAATATTTTGTTTTAAGAATAAATAATAGAATTATAGAAATAATATAGAATACACATTACCTCATTTATTTTAAATGAAATTTCTTTTTATTAAATATCAAAAATAAATAAATAATATTTAAAAAATATATATACACTCAAAATTTATTTGAGGTATTAAAACAGTAAAAAAATAAATAAAATAAATAAAAAATGAATCAGTGCGAATAAAACTCTTGCTCACATTACATTCTCATAACATAATTTTATAATACAAAAATATAATAAATGAAAAAAATTGGGAATCACTTAAAATAATTCAAGCATAATCAAAATCTATTAAAAATATATTTATTTGGTGGTAAATATAAAAAAATGATGATTACATAATTTTTGTAAAAAACATCTCTATAAATTTAAGTCAATTCATGAGTTGTCACTTTTTATGACTATTATGATGAAAATGACTTGCTCGAAAAATGATAATGAAATAAATCCTTATAATCTATCTCTAACTATGTAATGATTTTTATGCAATCATAATATATCATAATCAATCTTATTCCAAAAATAGAAAAACAAAGAACTCAAGTTAACTCCCATTAGTGACCTATACATTCTATGAATGTGTTGAAACTTCATTCTAATGCCTTAATATATTGATCTCTATCAAGCTATAATTATGATCCACTCTTATTTGTAAATATCTTAAACTCACAAATGTAAGAACACGTCAACAAATTAAAACAATGAGACATATATAATAAAGCATTGAAAATTAAAAAATATGATGAACCAATCCCATGCAAAGTCATATAAAACCCCATAATCATATCCATCAAATATGTAGAATAAATATTAGTAATATCCATCCTTGAAAATATGATGTATCACGTGATAGTATAAACATCACTCACAACTAGAATATAAAAAATCTAACGACCTATCCCATGTACCACCCTTAATGTTATAATAATCAAGACCAATTTTTATCCAATGTTATATTAAGTTGAATTGACATAATATCCAATAATATAAAATAAAATATGACCAATGTTTAATGTTCAATATGAATATTTTATAGGAAAATATTTATTGGGATAACTCCTCATAAGTTTGTAAATCAATCAAACATAATATTTTTTTTTAAAGATATATAGAGGTACATCATTTATAATATATACAACCTCTTACATAATTAAATGATGATATACATACAAAAATATATTTTATTAGTTTGAAAAATATATAATCAAAAATAAGCATACATGTCGATCATAAATATTTAATCCCAACACCAAACAACTATTCACAATGAAAATCATAAAATCCTAAGAAACAAGATAATTGTAAAGGTTATCTAATCCTCCAAACATATGTACTTTGGAAAAATATAAATCAAATCAATAAAAACAATGAGGTGTGCAAGTAGACACTATTATTCCCTTAACCACTCATGTGTATTGGGATATATGTGATTGAGTTATGGAGAATACAACCCTCTACTTAGTAAATGATAATTTATATATCCTCATATTGGTAGTAGTGTCAATCTATGAAGTATATAAAACTTAAGCAGGATATATATAGAAGGTAGTGGTAAGTATTGAAGGGTCATATTACAAATTTTGTTTTAATTAAAAGGTTGTAGATGTTTTTCAATCGAAGTGGCCCAATCATATATTTATAGTATTCTTCTTTACTATCAATCATTTGTGTGGGTCTATTTTGTTCTACTATTATTATTAAAAGTTACTATTATCTATATTTTTATATTTACATTTTCATCCATTTTTATGACTATACTTTATCTATATAAATAATTTGATTAAAAGTGGTAGGAAAGATTTTATTTGGGAAAGGTTTTGTGACACATTTAAGTAGTTTATGTTATGTTTATAAAACCAAACTACATAACTTTTGATCTAGAATAAATTTAAGGATTTCTTCAGTATCAAGTAGATTTACATTTTTTTTTTAAATGAAATATTTTTAAACCCTTACATAATATATAAATCATTGAATTCATCTTGTTGAAATGATTGTAACACTATAAACCTTTGTCAATCCTTTTTTTTTTTTAGTCTTCTACCCTTGATTAGTATTCCACTTGTTGTATCATCTCAGTGAGATTATGAAAAATGTGTAATCCCCAGTAACATTTTTGACCCCTAGTCATTCTTAAAACTTGAATCCAAATATGAAACCATAATCCTTAAACTATTTGCATGATAAGACTAGACACTAGGGATTTAGGAAAGGGTTCTATTAATGTAGTAAAAATATAAATAAAGAAGATTTGGATTTATAAAAAAGAATCAATGAAGCATACATTACAGTGTTTTATTTGATAAATAAATAAATAAATCCAAATTTATCCTACCATGCATAACATATAGTTTGAAATGCCTAATAAAGGTGACATGGGAAAAATAGTAAGCAATTGGAGGAGCTTGTCCAAAAATTGGATCAACTTATTGCCTTATATTAATAAAACTAGCCAAAATTCACTAATGGATAGCCCAACTAGGGTATATCTTCTATCCATCCCAATCCAAGTCTAAACATAGAGTAATCACTCTACTAGATCTAATTTGGGGCATGGGAATATGATTCTAAAATTTGAAATGTGTAAGTTAAATGGGAAAGATCTAGTCACTAGGATAAATCAAATGGATAATGTTTTTAATGTAAATTAGATCCCATGTGGACACAAGTTAACAATGGTATCCTTATATTTTAAACTTGGACAATTAATTTGGTATTAATGGTTATGCAATCAAAATAAAATGAAGATTCTCAATGTCACTTGGTTAGTTTTCATTGAGAAATTATAGATGAACTATTGCAATAGTGTGACATAAAAATATTTCATCCAATTATCAAAACTATAAAAAAAATAGTATCGATTAAGGATTATATTCAATAATTTTAGAATCTACCAGTTTATGAGTGGAAATGATCACATACAAGAAATTTAATGTCTTAATTCTTAGGGGATTCAATGATCACATTAGGGAAAATTTTAGTGGTGAATTTTTGTTAATTCATGGTCATATTCCAATTTTAGATTTATCAAAATTTGGTGATTTTATGGGTTGGTCAACAATGGGGAATCACCTAAATTTTTGGATATAAGTTGAAATCTAGGGTCGACTCATCTACCTTTTAAAATAAATTTCTTCATATACATGTATTTCATTGGTACCTTGAAATAAAATATGGGTGCATTTGCCACTATATATACTATATTAAACACTCCTTTTTTATCTTTACTAGTGGCTAAGTTTGAGTTTTTATAACCAGATCATATTTGATAAGTGACAAAATTAAATCATGTGTTTGGTGTCAAGCATCTGCATTCACTATGAAACATCTACATTTATTTTCAAGCATCAACATTTGCTGTAAAATTGTTAGAATTTACTATCAAGCCTTTACATTTACTATCAATCATCAACATTTGTTGTCAAGTGTCTATATAGCATACTTTGATGGCTTCAACAGAGAATATTAAAAAGGTGGGAAAATTAATAAAACAAACTAATCTATTATCTTATTTTATCTAGCCACAAAACATAAGTAATAAATATCAAATGATTTATTATTGTTATTGATTTTCAATTTCCTATTAAGACACAATAATAATTACAAGGTCTAACCATTTTTCATGTAGAACCCACTAATAACCCTTTTGAAGATATGTCTCCACTAAAAGACATACCTAGGTATGAAATGTCAAACACAAACACTAAGTATTAAATGCCATTTTAATTTAATGATATTCTATTTAAAAAATCCTTGGTGTGTAGGCACCAAAAATGTAGAAGACCACCTACATGCGTAGATGATCATTTGCATATCCATATGGTTGCCTGTATATGTAGGAAGCCATCTACAAATGCAAAAAACTAAAACATAAAAGGTAATAAATATCTAATGATTTAATATTTTTATTTTTTATTTTATTTCCTATTAATGTTAAATAATAATTACAAGGTCCACCTATTTTGCATGTATAACCCACTGATAACCCTTTTGAAGATATGCCTCCACTAGAAGATGTACTTGGATATGAAATTCCAAACATAGGTACTAAATATTAACCAATTTAGTGTATTATTCTTAATTTTTAATTTTTTTATTAATTTTCAATAATATTTACAAGGTCCACAACCATTTTGCATGTAGAATCCACTAATAACCCTTTTGTAGACATACCTCCACTAGATGACGTACCTAGGTATGAAATAATAAACACAATACTTAATATTAAATGATTTACTGTATTGTTATTTATTTGTAATTTCATATTATTTTCTAATAATAATTATAAGTTCAACAACTATTTTGTGCACAAAACCAACTAATAACCCGTTTGAAAATATGCCTCCACTAAGAGATCTACCTAAGTATGAAATGCCAAACACAGGGACTAAATATTAAATAATTTATTGTATTGTTAATTATTCACTTTCATACTATGTTTTAATAATAATTAAAATGTTCATAACCATTTTGCATGAAGAACCCACTAATAACCCTTTTGAAGAAATGCATCCACTAGAAGATGTACTTAGGTATGAAATGCCACCCTTAGAAGACAATTTAGAAAAAAATGAAATAAAAATAATATAATCATTTTATGGATCTCATGAAAGAGAAACATCATTATAAAATTCATCTCAAAAATATAATACAAGAAAAAGGAGAGTAGAGGACATCACTGATGTTAATGACGAGAACCTAATATCAGATGAGATTTCTACTCAGCCAACATAAAATTCAATTGAAAACAATACTAAAAAAATTGTACAAAAGAAGATAAGTACATGGATAATTGGAAGGTCATTTAAGTTTGACCGGGTAGAAACATATACATTTATTAAACCTTTAGAGCCAAAAAATAGAAATGACACTCCAATAGAATGAAAGTGTACAATATGCAATTAGAAACATGAAAAGGACCAAAAAATGCAACTCAAGTTAGAAATAATTGAGAAACATTTTGGCAAAATATATGTGTCATTAAAAGAAAAAGATGGACAGACTAAAAGAATAGTGAGATGAAAAAATGCAAAAGAATGTATACATAAATATTAAAAAATAGAGTATGAAAATCATCAAAAACAAAAAATGACACATAATTAAGAAAGGAGGAATAATTACAACTTGATTCATAAAAGTTGCTTAGTCAAATCTATATTTAAAAATATATAGTTCTCAAAAATATATCATATTCTAAAAAGAGGAAAACCAATCTCTAATTTTTTAGATTATAAAATTTTATTTTAGTATAATAGATTTCATAACATTTCACAATCATGATGGTTAGTTATTAGTGCTTTGGAAATGGTGAAATGTATCGTGATTATTGAAAAGAAGGATTTGAAAGAAAAAGTAAAAGTATCATGGTTTATCTCATTGTCTATTATCGAGGTAATAGTAGTTGACAACATAAAATGGGTTTGCATGCATGTTTATACATTTGATAACCACTTCAAGACACCTCACCTATTATCTTTACATAAAATGAAGAAAAATTGTAATGTTGACAACCATTACAAATTGGTTATTTAGAATTTAATAGATACAATTGGGATGAATTATTATGATATAGGTACCAAGTTAGCATGTGTTGGTGCAGATGGTGCATCAGTAATGTAGGGGAATGTAATTGGTCTATGTGTTCACTTACAAACAATAGTCTCCCCATATATGACTCCAATTCATTTCATGGCACATAGAATGAATTGTGCTTATAAAATTGTTAACACATTTCAAAATGTCACAAAAGTGGAGGAGTTGATCTATGACTTGAATGCATACATTTCACGCATTCCAAAGAGGTTCTTAGAATTTCAAAAAAAATTCGCTGGAGTGATTTACAAGAAAAAAATTAAAAGATGTTGGTACAAGATGGATCTCCATGTATTAGTTTGCATGCATAATATTTGAATAATATCCATCACTAGTAGGTTTTATGTTTAAATACTAGATGGAAGTTAACAAGGCAAAAGATTTATTCTATTTTTGATAGATTTTGAAACACTAATAACATTGTGTGGTATTCTACCCATATTGAAAAAAATGCATTATTTGATGAAACATGCACAAGAGAGATCCATTTATGTTTTTGACTTCATACGGTTGAGGAAATGGGTTTGTCAATCTATTGATATCTTATACTACTCACAATAAATTTTTAAGGGACCAATATTTAGTATTTAGAAAATATTAGGAGATATTAAGGACCCTAAAAACTATTTGTAATTCAATATTAATGATCATCTTTGTATTTTATTTAATGGAAAGGAGATACCACTACACACTTTCCAAAAATGAACTGATTTGGTTGGAGTAGAAATTAAAGAAGTCCCTATAACATCAGTTCTATATGTTAATGGCATATATGAGACACAAATGAAATTGAGAAACATTTAAAAAAGCTTATCAGCCAAAATTAAAGATCATTTTAAAAGTTATGGGTTGTTTTAAGTCATGGGAGTGATGAATCCTATATTTTGGAACATTATCAAGGGTGAAGATATAACAATCAATTTATATATCAAATACCTAGTTACTCTTATTAATCATTTTAGTAGGTTTGTAGAGATAAATGGAGTTGAAGTTAAGGGTATTTTACAAAAATATTTACTGACATCCCAATTAACTCATTTTGGGCTTACAATGATTGATAAATTTTGGTGCTTAAATGAACCAATAGAAAGTGGTGCTATTACAAGGATATGGAAAAAATTGTATCCCAGTAGTGTTCTATAATAAAATATTAGCGAATATTTTTTATTATATGAATTATGCCAAACAATGATTTTGGAGTCAGTGGTAGATGAAAGGGTATTTAATGCATTATCTTTTGTTAAAGCAAAAAATTGAAATAAATTAGATAGAACTTGAGACTTGTTTGAGGTTGTATGTTTCAAGTTATCTAGTGGACGTGTTTCCTTATGAAAGAGAGCTTTCAATTTGGAGTTCTCTCACTGAAATAAGAGGAATCACTAATACAACCAAAAAAGTTACTGAAAATACCTCTGAAATGGTACAAAAGAATGTCAGCTATGAAGAACATGTTTCAAAAGGATTGTTTAAATGAATTAATTTTTAGTTTGGTATGTATTCTATATATACTAAAATTAAATTTGTATCTGTAATACATTTGAGATATACTTATGTTTACTAAACAATATTTTCTATTTTTCTATTTTTAACTCAGGGCATGACATTAAAGATGTTGAGTATATTTTGGGCTAATGAACCACTTATCTTCTTATGATATCAATTTTGTACAATTTACAGTAGTGTTCCATAAAAAAATATTAGTGAATATTTTTTATTATATAAATTTTTCCAAATGATGATTTTGGGATCAGTGGTAGATGAAAGAGTATTTAGTGCATTATCTTTTGTTAAAGCAAAAAATTGAAATAAATTAGATAGAAATTGAGACTTATTTGAGGTTGTATGTTTCAAGTTATCCAGTGGATGTGTTTCCTTATGAAAGAGATATTTCAATTTGGATTTCTCTCACTAAAATAAGATGAATCGCTTATACGACCAAAAAAATTACTAAAAATGCCTCTAAAATGGTATAAAGGAATGTGAGCTATGAAGAACATGTTGCAAATGGATTGTTTCAATGACTTAAGTTTTAGTGATTCTACTTCATAGTGAAATTTATTGACATGAGTAGTCAATATTTCACTATGAGGTAGAATCACTTAGAGAGAACCAAGTGTCACTATTGTCTCTATAAAATAAAAATTTTCTTATTGTGGTAATTTTGAACAGATTATTGACCTAAGGTATAGTAATTATTTAATCTCAATTATGTTGTTTATGAATCCCTTGATTGATTTGTTTACAAATCTTAATTACTAAATTATATAACTATTTCAAATGAAAGTATAAATTAAAATTTTGAATACATACATGAAGGAAGCCACAAATAAAAAATATATATTCAATATTATAGACAAGTTTAACTACAATCGTTATTTTTAGGCTCAAGCCCTTAGATTAGAATATTTTCAAAATATAAATAGAGTGCCAAGTGTAAATCTCATTGTTTATCAAACACTTGGGTGTCTATATGAATTTATTTCATGAAAGATAGCTCGCTTCCCTGGCCTTCCACTTGGCTTGCAGTCATGCTATCTTTTAGGATACCTAATTCCATAAGATTATGTGTTGCACTATTGAGATTATCAATATTTGCCCATTCTTCTCTAGCATCATATCCTACTGAAAGCAAGGTGGGGTCTGGTTCAACTCTCTATTTAAACAAAACATTAGGATCCAAGCTATGCTCATTAATTATTTTATTCAAAGTATTATTTGTATTATTATTATTTTTTTAAAATTCTTGAGTGAAATGGTTGTAGTTAAAGGTTTTCATGCATTTTTAAAAATTACATCAAGGACATGAACTTGATTCTTCAAATTTGTATATTTTGACTATAAATGATTAAACAATATTAATTAGTAAAAAATTATAAATCAAATTTTAATTGAAAAAAATAAGCATAAAACTTACCATGACTTTATATTTTTCTGCATCTACAATTGCAACAAGACTTTTGTTTTTCACCCATTTATTGTAGTATGCTCAGGCTCCTACATTTAAATTTTCAAGCCTATTTAATAATATATCTAAAGCCTTACCATTATTGTTAAATCTATTACTAATAGTAATATCTCTAGTAATATCTTGGTTGAATAAAACATTAGTTTTTATAGGCTGATGTTTAACTAATGAAAAAAATTGATTATGTTGTGTGTGGTTATGAAAACGGGGTTTTATTTATTGAATAAAAAATTTATCCTAATATTCTCATGTTATCAAGTTACCAAGGTCACTGATAACATCACTAAAAAATTCCTTAGTATTATCAACCAATAAATTATTCAATAGAAAAAAAGTAAGATGATCATCAGACTATGGAATTTCATCAATAGGAGAAACACCAGTGCATCTAGGTGGATAGGCACCTCCAAAAGGTTTTTGGAAAGTCTCTTCCACATCTGACTGATAACCTTATATAATTTTATGAGGATTAAAATAAGGGATTTGGGTGCCACTATCAATCCCTAGAAAATCATCATGAATATCGCTTTGATGAAAAAATGTAGTTTTTATTGTACTAGGGAGACCACTGAGTAAAAAGGTAAGAAAATTGGATGTTACTAAATGTATAGTTACATTACTCTATGCAATAAATGATAAATGTTTCCCTCTCCCTGTAGTTGCAGGTTGGGGTGATGATGGTAAATTTATCCTTATGGGAGTTTTACCTACAAAATGGATAAGACAGTCATAACTCACAAATGGAAAATAAAATAAATTGCATATTAATTCAACATATACCAAAAATAGAATTTAGATTTTAAATTGTGTACCTTGCTCTTGATGATGAATAGAATGTCGTGGAAATTAAATTCTAGAAGTTGGAGGTGTTTGCACTATAGATTGTAACACTATAAATATAAAAAAATAAAATAACACAAAGATAACCATTTTTTTTTTTGGAATGATATTATAAAATATGAGAATTACTTATACTAACAACATGAGAGGCAACATGTTGAGGCACAATCGAACTCCTCATCAATTTTTGTATTATAAGTGGTTTTGGAGACGATTCCTCATCCATGTCTATTTTAGTGGATACCTCAATGGGATGATGACCTCTAATCACCATTTTTATTATGTCAATGGTGTGAGATATTTTTTTCTATAATAAATAAAGAGAATACTTAGTATATTAAAAAAATTGTATAATCATTTTTAAATAATTATAGTCCATGTCAATGTTGCAACCTTACCTCTTGTTTTGCAATAGAGAATGAATTGAAAACCTTTTCTTCATGCAAAGTGGTTGGAATATTTGTGCTAATTGGAAAAATGCCTCATTATAGAATGCAATTAGAAAAAATTTACATGAAAATATATAATTTTCATTTCAACTAGAAAAACTCAAATCATCCTTAATTCTTTTTGAAAGGTGTGTACACCAATCAAATTTATAATAACCGAGAGAGAGAGAGAGAGAGAGAGAGAGAGAGAGAGAGAGAGAGAGAGAGAGAGAGAGAGAGAGAGAGAGAGAGAGAGAGAGAGAGAGAGAGAGAGATAAAATAAACTAGAATGGAATATCTGATGCTCAAGTCCCTACAATACTAATTTTTCTTGAAATAATTAAATCATGCCAAGGAGAAAAGGATTTTTAACAACTTCAACATTAAGTTCCCTTCTACTATGGATTTGGGTGGCTATAAATTTTAAATAAAAAACATTAAGAGGGAATTAGTAATATGGTAAAACTAATCTATAAATTTGAATAACTATAAAATAAAAACCAACATACCATCAAGTTGCAGGCCATAATGGGACTCCAAATTTTTTTGGTCAGATAGAAAGACCTTTGTAGAGATCAGGTTCACGTGCTTGTGCGGCAACCCTATTAGTCTATGTATATCCTCGAGACTGATCTAAAACATAATATAATTTGAGTTAATTGTTAATTTAAATAAACATGAGGCACTATCAAATATTGATAATATAAATTTTATCAAGTGATGATCTATTTTATATTGGGGCATGTAAATAATCCCCTCAAAATTATAATTATTTGACTCAATCTTTATATGTATCTTCTTGGTTGATAAATTTCAAGATCAATGTGTACATGAGATTTTTGTGTTGGGTTTTAGGATCTCTAAATACTACTATGGACAAGATCTGGGAGTGGGAAGACATTATTGTAGTGTTGTTTCTATTTAGAAGCCTATTTGGAACTTGGAAATATGGCTATGGTAGCCTTGGACTCAGGAGGTTTGTCATCAGAAGGATGAAGTGATCACAAGATGTAGGTTATAAAGTGATAAATGAGCCAAGAAGTTACCTTTTATACATGTTTGGTTAGATCCATGGAATGCATACTACCATCTGCATATGTAGACACTTGTATATTTATGTAGAAGACTGCCTATATATACAGATGACTATCTGCATTTTTATCCATGTCTAGTTATGTGTTTTTACATTTGTAGGTGGATCTATTAATTGGATTTCAAAGATTCAAAAGGTTATTTTTGCATCAAGTATTGAATAATAATATGTGGTTTCCTATCATGTTTGTCAGGAGGCAATTTGGCTTAAGGTACTATTGGGTGAGTTTGGAAGAGAGCAATACAAAATGAATATATTTTTTTATAGCTTGCGTATAATTTATTTGGCCAAAAGTCTAACTTATCATAGTATGACAAATCATATTGTGGTAAAGTACCATCTTTTCAAACAAGTGATTGATGAAGGAAAAGTAGCACTTGAAAATATTCACACACATGAAAATAATGTTGATATAATCACAAAACCAATTTTTTTAGAAGCTAAAATAGTGTTTGGCTTCTCTTGGCTTGCAGAAAAGATGATGAGTTGGTTGGTAAGATCTTAGTTAGAAATTAATGTCAAGGTGGATATTTTTAGATGTGTGACAATAAAGTTAAATTTTGGATCCTTTTGAGGCATGATTTATAGCCCACTCCTCGATAGCGGAGTGTGGGGGGCCAATGAACCCCCACTATTGTCTTTGCCCTAAAAAATTAAGGAATCCAACCCCTATTTCTAGGAAGATGAATTCTCTCATATTCTAGTTTTACAAGGAAAGACTTAACGACTTTTTCCACTCTATTTTTAGTTGGAGGAATCCTAACGGTGTTTTTTCAATTAGGCATATTTATCTTTGTGGAGTTCACATATAATTTACATAATGATTTTGTATATATTCTATTCATCTTAGAATTAATAAAGCTTAATATCTTGTACCATAGATGTTTCCTTAGCTTACTAAGATTATACCATGTAAATCTTGTGTTTTGTGTCATGTATGTTGAGGATTTGTTTGTTTAATTATCTTTGTAATTGCATTATGTTAATTTTACATAGTTGTAGAGTGTGTGGTTTCCTAACAGTTTATCTATTATAACAATTATTCTTTCAATATATCTCATATTCTTAGGATTTATCTTATTTGCATGCCTATGAATTTTGAAAGGGTATAATGAATCATATTTATATTTAAATGAAACTCCTATTCATATGAATTTTCATGTGATTTGGATGTTAAAATAGATTTATTTAGCTTCCATGTAATTTATTATTATTTAATTTGTTTAGATATAATACAAATGCTAATCATATTGTTATTTGAAGTGGATAGTTAATATCTCTACCATTGATATTTATTTATATTTAAAAACTATATTATTATCTTATGATAATGCTTTATTTCCTCCTCTTGAAAAATTATGTCAATTTGGTATTGAAGAGTTTGGCTTTATTATAACACACTAATTGCTTTTTAGGAAGCCTTGCCATTGTTCTTTAGTTTGGTGAATGTCTATTTGGTGATCCAAGACTTTTAGAAAGGTATTATAATATAAAATAAAATAATATCTTTAAATATGTACCTCAACAAGGTGGCCCAACCTGATTGGCTATTATTAACAAATATTCTAGTAGATCTCTTATTCCTAGGGGTTGTCATATTTATATGCCTATACATGTTGAAAGGATATTATTATCATTTTAATATTTAAATAAAACTCTTATTCATATCCTATGCATGTTGAGTGGATGCGATTAACATTATTTATCTTTGCATGAATTTAAAATATTATTAATTTTATTTAGCTATATGACAAGGGTTTAACCTATCACTATAAAGAGTTGGTAATTGATATTTCTTCTATAGAGATTTATTTATTTTTATATTTCTATTATTATCTTGCAATAAATATTTTTTATTTCTCATGAAAATATGTGTCAACTCAATATATAATATTTTAGTTTTATTATAACTCTTTGCATTACTTTTAAAGAGCCTTACCACTGAGATTTTGCTAGGTGAATAAATTTTAGGCAAACCCAACTTTTCTGAAATGTATTATAATATAAAATTAGAGGATATCCATCAAAGTTAACCTAGATAAGGTGGCCCAACCTTGTTGGCTATTATTAACAATTCTTATTCTAGTAGATCTTTTATTCTTATAAATTTTCATATTTGCATGTTTATAGATGTTGAAAGGATATTATTAGTTTTATTTATCTTTAAATAAAAAATTATTCAATTCCTATATTTTTTGAGTGGATGTTATTACCTTTGTTTAGGTTTAAATTAGTTTACGATATTATTATATCTATTTAGGTATAAAACAAGGGCTTCCTAATTATAATTCAAAGTGGACAACTAATATCTCTTCTCCATAGATTACTTTATTTTTAGGAACCTCTAATTATCTTACAATAAATCCTTGTTTAATAATCTTGAAAATCAGTGTCAATTAAGTATAAAAGAGTCTAAGTTTATTATAGCACCTCAATATCGATAGAATTTGATGCATTGTCCCTTCATTTGAATCCTTGATCTAGATCAAAATTCACATGAGTGTCACCCCTTGAAGTTTACATAGTCACCCACTAAAATCACTTTAATGTCACCTATTGAAATCCAAATTTAAATTATCCTTCATGAATTTAATGGGTGACATCAAGGTCAAAATAAAGAGTCTTTATATAAGGTAGACATTAAAATCCAATTAAAGTCAGACTAAATAACTTGTTTAACTTTAAATCCAACTTTAATAGGTCAATTTTGAATTTGGACATTATTTTTTTTGACTTCATGTGGCTTTAAATCATGTTGAAAAGGATATTATTAGTTTCTTAATATTTAAGTAAAACTTTTATTCACATACATATGCATGTTGATGGATATGATTAATTATGTTTATCTATAAATTGGTTTACTATTATTAGTTTTCTTCAGCTATAAAACTTGAGGGTTTTTTAATTAACATTTGCAATTTGATATATCTTCCATTGAGATTTTTTTTAATAAAAATTCTTATTATATTACAATAAATCTTTGTTTATTTCTCTTCAAAATTTGTATCCATTTAATATAGAAAAGTTTGGATTTATTATAGCCCACTGTATTCTTTTGAGAGAGGCTCACCACCAAGTTTTAGATGGGTGAATAAATTTTGGGTGAGCCAAGATTTATAGAATGGTATTATTATAGAATATTATAGATAGACATAAAATCTGACCTTGGCAAGATGGCCCAACCTCACTAACTATTATTAGCATTTAATCTTCTATTACATCTCTTATTCTTAAGATTCGTTTCGTTCACATGCTTATACAGGTTGAAAGGCTATTATAAGTTTATTTCATCTTTATATAAAATGTCTATTGACATGTCTATGCTTGTTGATTGTATGTTATTAGTTTTTTTAAGTTTAATGTTTTTTATTGCTGTGTAACATTCTATTTTTGCTAATTTATTAAGTTGACTTAAGTCAGCTTGACTATACTAAGTTTTCTTCGTGCACACCTCATAAGATTATAATAGGATAAGTGGTATTACTAATCACTTTCCACCACATCCACATGTGTCCATCACTTTAGGCATGTGTTAGTTACTTGCTCAAAATCAAATGTAGTTCACAACTCTTGCTTTTACTTAGTCAAAACTAAAGTTGAAACCAAACTCTTGATTTAACTATATATTTACAACCTTTCTTGTATATTTTTTTAATTTTTTGAAATAAATAATATTTTTATTTATTTAATAACTCTTGAGTTTTTCATGGTTGGTGTGAGTCCACACTGACGAGATTCTTAGGTATGCTCACTCTTACATGGTACGTGAGCCTTTCTCCATCAAGTGGCCATTATGGGGTTTTGAATATTTTAAACTTCATATACACTCTAACATATTTATTCAATCATCTTACATGTTTTTTTTATACAACCAATATTTTGGTCTTCCAAAAAAATAATTTTGGTTTTCTCTTTTTACAAAAAGTTATAATTTTAATTAGTTTTTAGTGTTTTTTACATTTTAAAATATAATTTTATAGTTTTTAACACTATTTTTATTTTATTATATATGAAAAAATATAAATTTGAAAATCATGAATTTTTTTAATTTCATAGATTTTTTTTTACAAAATTTTGAAGTTCTAATTTCTTAATAAAAGTAAGGTTATACAACACTTTTTTTTTTTTTAAATTTTTTAGTTTGAAGGATCAAAAAAAACTTACACTTCATAATTCTTATCTTTGATAACATTGTTTAGAGTCCTTGTTTGAAAAAATACAATATAGAGGGCTCATGTAGCATCCAATTAAAGTTTGAAGGTGAAAATTGAAAGCACAAAGTGAAGGTGGTACGTTGTACATTGTTGTAACAAAATTATATGTGGCACCATCTATTTCCATCACCACCGCCCCATGTGGATGCAACACGACCACCACTACCACATTATTCAGCCTCAAAGATACCAAATTTGTTTTATTAAAAGAAATATTTCTCAATATAAAGTTCAAAAGCACATGTGTGTTGGACATAAACATTTCGTGAGGGATTTAACTTGTAAAAAGACTATGGGTTTGATTCAGTCACTTTTTTTTTAAATTAAAATCCTTTTAGCACTTGGTCACATGATTTCATCACCCATGTCACCAAAAGTTGGAAATTTTAGTCCCCATGCTATATTTTTTCATTTCCTGCACCATTAAGGATTTCAATTTGACTGAAATTTTTATAGAGGTCGTAACTTTGGAAGGCATGGGTTTTAAAGTGTATGTTTTGTCATGTAATTCGTAATGGTAACATCAATTTAGTGCAGTGTTGTATCATATTTTGTGTTTTCAATTTTTTTTGGGATCATTTTCACCTATATTTCAACTATAAACACACTATTTTATAATCTATTCCCTGCTTTCACGTGGGAAAATTTTCGTGTAATATAATAATTTTTGGGTTAGGCTCATTTGTAACTTGGTATGGTTTTTAACTCTTGTATTTGGGAAATATTTATCAAAAATGTACCATTATAAGTATTTTGGGAGAGGTTTCTTGAGTGTGTCAGGTTTTTTTAAATTAAAGAGTGTATTTTATTAATATTAAAAATTAATGGTACAATGTTAGTCATAAAAAAAAAAGGATGAAAAAAATCACACCCCACAAGCATAATCAAACTCAGGGAAAAAAACCCTTGGCAAAAGATCAACTCCAATAGAGGGTCAATAAAACCCACACAAAAAGTCACATCAAACTATCATAAGTGTGTAACAACTAAAAAAGATGCACATACAAACACAAACAATTAAATAAAATATTTGTTACAATAATAAAAATAGGGGCCGAAGGAGGCAATGGAGGAGGCAGATCCTGCAGCTTTTCACCCCATCCCCCTTGAATAGAGGGGGTATTCATCTGCAGGTAAGGGATTCCATTCCTAATTTTATTGAAGATTATTATTTTCTTCATTGTGTCAATCAGGGAGATAATAAGAGCTATCAGTGGATACTTATCCTATGGGTGAGGGCCCTAATCCCTTCCTTCACCTCCACCTTTGATAGAGCCACAAGACCAATCATGCCGAGGAGATGACTAGTGGGGGGGCGGGGGGGGAGAGGAGAGAGACTCATGTGCCAGTTCCTAGAATAATGGTGGAATCTCTAGAGGCCACGTGGCATTACCTAGTGATCAAGCAAACATTGGAGATGATTAATTTTTAAGTGAACTTTATCAGTTTGACTTTGAATATGGATAATAACATTATAAATGATAGTAACTTTGTTAGCAACAGAAAAACTATGTTTTATTTCTTCAGATTAAAACAAGTATAATTTATAGCTTTATAGATTTGAAAATGAATATTAGTACAAAACATCTACCAAAATCTATTATATCTTGAAAGAAGCAAGGGACTGCCCCCTAAGAGATACATCTTCCACATAAAAAACTTAGGATTGAACAAATAAAAAAGGGTATGAATCCAATGCCACACAGTCTAGGCTTGGGAGCAAAACCAAAAAAGATGTTTAATTGTTTCAGGTTGATGACTTGTTGTGCAAATGGGATTCAAAACCCTCATTTGCTTCAGTTGGTCACCCGTAGGAAAACCCTATTAGAGAATACACCAAATAAAATGATCCTTCTTAGGATCAATTAGAGCAATCCACATGGTGGTAAAAATTTTGGAATATGCCACATGGCTAAAATGAAGGTTCCATTAGTGATTAAGAGTGTCATATTGAATATGTTGGGGATCTAAAATATTATACCCCAGATAAGGAGAATAATGATTAAGAATAGTTGTAGTCTAATGTCAATCCTTCCACCAAGGAATAAGGTAGTTAACTCCAACTTATAAATATACTCATCAGGTATGGAGCCTTGAATCTCTACAATAGACTCACATCTACATTATTTAAGTTAAATTTATTTTAAACTAGATGCCAAGGAAGGCAAGAATAACCCGCTCTACAGAAAAGATTGCCAATATTTTCCCACCTTTTTTTAACAGCGTTAATATTTTAATCCAAAGGACAAAAGTGAAGGAAACATTATGAAAATTCAATGTTAGGGACCACCAAATGGAATGATAATTAAAGGAAAGATGATTCCTGAAACACCACCCCACCCAAATGATATGGGGTTTGAGTTTCTCCCAAGATTTCTAAATGCTCTGAATAAATAAAGTACCATTAATTTTAATAGGAACAGGGGTGATGAAAAGAGTATGTAACCCAAGGCCTTGCCATGCACTTCTACCACAAGGAACCCTCTGAGAGATATAATGAAAAAGTAATATTTTCCAAGATTCATCACCTTCCAATCCTTAGATAACCCATTTAAAGTTGAGAGAAATATATTGAAGATTAATATCCATGAAAACTATACCACCCACTTCTTTAGGCCGACAACAAATATCCCATGAAATTCTCTGAAAGCCTTTATGACCTTTAGAATTGGCCTAAAGGAAATATTTTATAAGCTTTTCAAACCTACCATGGGTAGCATTAGGAGGATAAAAACAACAAGAATAATAAACATGTGTATCTTCCAACACCTTAGAGTAAATCTAAAACTTAAGCACCAAAGACAAGTTTTTTGTGATCTAAAAAGAAATTTTATTATCAACCCTTTGAACAACATAGGACCATAGTTCATCTGGAGAGGCTTGAAAAGGAAAAAAAAAAGCCAAGGAACTTAAATTGAACACCTAGAATAATCCACTACCATTGATATCCCTCTAGCCAAGGATATTTGGGAGAGAGAGACTATCAATAACAATGTGTTTTCTTCCATTGAATGGAAGACCCAGAGGCCAAACAAAAAATAGTGAATACAATGCATAGCATTCTTAATCGAATCTTTTTCTTCTTGAAGAGTGAGAAAATAATCATCAGTAAAGTGACCATTTACTAGTTGAAAATCAAAATTAGGGAGAAATATACCTTTCACCAAGCATCTAGAGGCATAACTAACTAACATATAGTTAAACCCTTCAACTGATAACATACAAAGCAAAGGAGGTAAAGGACATCCTTACCTGATAGATATATGTACTAGATCAAACCAAAATGACTAGGATCTATTAATAGTAATACATGCACCAACATATTGAAAAAGTATATTAAATACTTGAACAAACTTAGGACCAAATCTAAGTGTTTGGAGCATGGATAAAATAAAAGGCCACTCAATGAAGTCATAAAACTTCTCAAAATAAATCCTGAAAAAAAGGCCCTTTGACTAGAGACGCGAGCCCATTCAATACCTTCCCAAATATTAATGATGTTGTCAAGGATATATTTATGATGGATAAATTATTTTTTCTCACTTCTAAAAATTAAAGGAAAGAGATGCTTGAGTTTGAGAGCCAATGCCTTGTCAAATATCTTATAAGAAACATTGAGAATAGTAATAGGTCTCCAATTAGTAATAACCTCAGAATCACCAACCTTGAGAATAAACTTGATGTTACCTTGATTTATAAGAGGTCTTAGAGAATTCATCAACACAACTTCAAAATATACCTTGTAAATATCTAGGCCCATAATATCTTGTAAGGTCTAATAGAACTCATAATGGAAACCATCAATACCCAGGGATTTATCAATAGCCATCCACATAATCACTTATTTAAGATCATTGAGGGTAAGAAGCCTATCACAAGCAACCCATTGAGCATCAAAAAGTTTACAAGGGATAGATTGAAGGCACTAGGTGAGAGCAACTTCATAGTTAGGATAATTAGGATGATCCAAGAAAACACTATGATAATGGTGAACAACAAGTTTTTAGAATGTTAGGGAGTTTGGTAATTCTATTAGTTCCCTCCTTGATAGATTTATTCTATCAAAAACTATTTTAGAGTGTTGATGACAAAAAAATTCCTTAGTGACCTTGTCCAAAATTTTATGCCAATGCATTTGAGCTTGAAGTTGAGACCCTATGGCTATGTAGGCCTCCTCAACTTGTAGATTGTGATGCCAAAGAGTTGTTTGGATTTGTAAATGCACATTTAAAGGAGAGGCTTCAAGCTCCTATGATACCTAGAGATACTCATAATTTGTAGCATTATGAATACATTAGATAAAAATAGAGGTTTTCTTACCATAAATATAAATAAATGTGGTAGTGCGATTGAGATAATTAGTCCACCAATGTATCTAGCCAGAGTCCCCATTAGACATGCGAATCAAATTCTAAATTATGACAATGTGCCTTATAGTTCTCTCATGCTTAATATGGGTAATATTTAGATAGAATTGGCTTTTAGCATGCCTCACTTCATGTGTATACCAACCAATATTGAAGTAGATAGGATGATGATCCGACAAGAAGGTGTTAAAGAGCACAAAAACTAGTTTATTTTGAACAAAAACAAAAAAAATAGATATTGTTTAGTTAATAGAGCATGGTCCAAACATTTAAGATTGTCAAAAATTGGACTAAGTAAACCAGACAGAGTTTGAATATTTCTTCTGGTGGTGGTTTGGATCAAACACCCCAAGTTTTGTTATGCATGTAAAACCATGCCTCTTATTCTCTATCACAACAATGCATGGGAAGACGATCAACTTATCAAGAGATTGAACCATGTTAAAACCCACACAAAGGATAAAATAAGCATATACAAGAGATTCTTCCAACCATATCCAAATTAGGTTCCATTCCACAACATCATTAGAGTCATATAGATTGACCAACCAAATGACCATTATTAAAGTCAAACATAGTCCAAACAACATGATGACTTGAACCAAATCCCCATGAAACAATGTTTTGAGAAATATTTAGAGCTAAAAGAGTTATGACCCCACCATGGCCAGAGTCATGTATGGTATTCTGATAAAGGGTCATAGGATAAATAATTTATGTTGCATTCTATAAGAGAAAGCCAAAGATCTTGACTTCTTGCATACAAAGAATTTTCATGTTATAAAAAACTAACAGTTCTATTCTTAACCATGTAAATTATGTGGTAGATTAGTAAGGCCTCAAACATTATAAGAATATAATAACATTGGTAAACATCTAGGTTCATTTCATTTCCATATTTGATATCTTTAAGAGTATAAAACTGATTGAAAGAAGGATTATGCTTCATAAAGTCACTAAGCTAGAAAGGTTACTACTTGTGTGACATGTATTCCTCCTCATGAGAAGGAGAGGGTATTCAAGAATGTCAAAGGGTCACTTTATGATCTAGGGTAATGAGATTATGATCCTCTTGTAATGTGGTCACCTAAAGAGAGGGTGTGATAATTATGCTTACATAATTGACTTCTTGCATACAAAGAATTTTCATGTTATAACAAACTAATAGTTTTATTCCTAACCATGTAATTATGTGGCAGATTAGTAAGGCCTCAAACATTCTAAGAATATAATAACGTTGGGAAACATCTAGGTTCATTTCATTTCCATATTTGAGATCTTTAAGAGTATCAAACTGATTGAAAGAAGGATTATGCTTCATAAAGTCACTAAGCTGGAAAGGTTATTGCTTGTGTGACATGTATTCCTCCTCATAATAAGGAGAGGGTATTCAAGAATACTAAAGAGTCAATTTATGATCTAGGGTAATGAGATTATGATCCTATTCTAATTAGGTCACCTAAAGAGGGGTTGTGATAATTGTGCTTACAGAATTTAAGGCAAAATACCAACAAAAGTAGCCATTGCTTGTAGTGTGAACATAAGCAAAAGTGAAGCCTTGTTAGGCATAGAAATAATATCTTTACCAATAGGATCTAAGGTTCTAAGAGCCATGAGTAGGTGAGAAGTATAATATTGAGGTTTACCACTAGATTTTACTAAACTAGTCTTTTTATTAGTGATAGTTGTCCAACCATCAACATTTACATTTTAGGTTTTGGCTTTAAGTCCACCCTTTTCCTGGAGGAGTAGGAGGAGCATGTACCATTAAGGGACATGCCCAGATCATAAGATCTAAGGATTGGAACCTAAAGTAGGTATTCAATAAATTGATGTAAAACACCCACTAAATAAATCAATTGTTCCCAATTTGAATGTCAATAGACTCTTTGAATCTTAGGCTATATCCACTTCCACACATACCCTCTTTGGGGGAAGGTATACAATTTTTCCCCCCTTTTATGAAATATTCAATTCCCTAAGGTTTTATGAGATGGTCAATAAAACCCCTAAGGGGGAGAGACAAACCATGAAACTAGACCCAAACTATAATTTTCAATTTCTCTGAAACTTTAAATTCTCAACTCTAATGAGAGAACACTACCATCATGTTGAAGATGAACCAAGGACCATGATTAACAATGGCTTTGTAGTGCTTTGGGTTAGTGAAAAAAAATAAGAAGAAACCCTTGGTAAGGTTCTAGACATCTTCCAGGTTCACATCATGGCCCTGACAATGGTTATGAACCCATTATTTTAAGAGGCTCTCAAGGGGGACTCTTCCCACAAAATAAGCAATTAGTGTGTAAATCTAAACAAAAAATCAATCTTTATTGAATTCAAGCAAATAAACATCAACATCAGATAAGGGAGTGTCTAGTTTAGCACTATTATCTCGTGAAAAACCTTTAGAGTGAACTTCCTCACTTATTTTAGTGTCATGATCACTCCCACTCACACTAACTTTCCCTACACCTAAAGATGTAGAGATAGTGGCAACAATCAAAAATAGGGGTAGGCCCTATCACCCAGAGGGTGAATCACTAATCAAAATCAGTAGTAAATACTCAATAAAGCTATATCCTACCTATATTTATGGTAGATTAGTAGTGTGGTTGAAGAAATGAGAAAACCTAACATGTGTCAATTTTTTGAAGTTAAAAGCAAGGTTTTTTTCCTTGATTTTTGTAATGGGTTAATGCCAAGACCTACACACTCTCATGTATGAAAATAATAACCTGATTTTAGAAAATACCATGATTTTATCTAAAGTATGTTCACTATAGGTAGACATGGTTAGATTTGTTGAAGATAATATGAAGCTAAAAAAACACAACTTTCTAGTATTCTCACTAATTTTTGAATAATATGCCCTTATTTAATCATTTTAAGACATAATTTCATGATTGAAATGTTATATTGACACCATGGACATATCATCCTCTAATATACCCGATCATGAGTTGCCCATTTAATCTAATGTACCTATTGCGACCAACACTTCAGATTCACCCACCAATGTGTTTGGATCATTTGAGAAATACACAACTACTTTTGGTTCCTACACTCTTCAATCCATGGGTCATTCTGGTAAAGGTACATTAAACATTTGAAGGGAATATTTTCTCCTATCCACCCTATTCCCAAAATTACTCGTCATGGCATTGCCTATAGAGCACATGTACCTTGATCAGATCCACTTCATGCACACTCAGATGATTTCGTTCACTCCACTCTTCATGAGGATATTGGACAACACATGATTTATTTTGCACACCTTCTTAGGCATGAGAGACATGCAACTACCTTAGTCAAGCATGAATGTCTTGACATATATTTAGATGGTTCATTACACGTATCATTTGTGCACATGCTACCAAATCACATCTGGGATTCTTCATCTAAATTACATATTCACCTAGGATGGATCTTAGATAATTCATGGTGACATATTCAACATTATTTTTGTGGGATCTACTTACATGGATAATCTACCATTCATCTAAATCATCTACATACTAATCATTCTCCCTAGCAATACTCCTTTTGTTTTGGAGTAATTATATTTAGTATTTCTCCCTTATTTTGGAGTAACTCTCATATTGATATGGGTTCTCTTTAACAGATAGACACTCTTATTATGTAGAGCTATTCTGGTGTATATAATGTGTTCTCTTCTTGTTTGGGTTTTTGGGGATGTTTTGTACTTGGAATAAATTATAAAGTGACATGTGGGGTCTTATTTTCAAATCTTAATTTACCCTCATGCATGCATATCTTATTTTATACACCATTTTTATATTATAGTTCCTATTGTCTCCCATCACCACTAAGGCCATCATTATTTAAGATACCATTTATTTCTTATATGACACCTTAATAGTCTATCTGTCTCCCAATGATGAAATTTTGTTTGCATACACAACTTCTATCATTTTTTGATGTTTGAGTAGTGGATTCAAACCAATCATAGAGATATATTATTTCGTCCACTCTACCCATTCAAAATTATGGTGGATTTGTATGTAGTAATATTGATTCTTCAAGTGTTGTGTCCCTTGCTTAACTTTGACACATCACAGCATCTACATCAAGTAGTTGATGGCATTCTTATTTTACTCTTTTATACTTTTAATACATCACTTGGAAATATTAATGTATGGCATCCCCAACATCTGTCTTCAATTGTCAAGTAATGGATTGAGACCACTCGTGTAGTTTTTAGTTCTTCACCATCTATCCATTCTTCTTACAATTATTGCACTTTATTCAATCATGGCTTTCATCTCATCCAGTGCATCTAAATATTGATGGATTTCATCCTATCTAGTGTAGTATTCATAGTACTTAGTCTAGTTTTTAAAGAGATAGTTTTTGTATCTCATTTATTCTAGTTTGTATTTATTGTACATGGGTAGCTCATCAGGATTAGTTTATAGGACCCATTATATAGTATTCTTAGCTTTCTTATTTTGTATAAACATCCCTAAGTTGCACTTAAGGGGATGTGTTGGTAAAATATTCTACTTGCACCAATATTAATTTGGATTAGGTTGGCTTATCTATACTATGTTTACTTGGTGCATACCTTGTAGGCTTAGAGTGGGATAAGTGGCATCACTAATCATTGGCCACCACATTCCACATGTGTCCAATGTGTGTCCATCACTTCAAACATGTGTTGATTACTTGGTCAAAATTAGATTTGGTTAAAAATTCTTGTTTTTACTTAGTCAAAATTAAATTTGAAACCAATCTTTCACTTTGGTTATATATTAACCATCTCTTTCGTATATTGTAATATTTTTTGGAGATAAACAATATTTTTCTTTATTTGGCAACTCCTGAGTTTTTCATGGGTGATGCAAGTCCACATCGATAAGCTTCTTGAGTATCCCCCACTCTTAAAATTATTAATTTTATTTAACTATAAATTACAGGGTTTACATTATTATAGTTAAGAGTAAATAACTGATGTATTTTCTACCTAGATCACTTTCATTTAGAAATATCTTATTATCTTACAATAAATCTTCATTTATTAGTCTGGAAATTAGTGTCAATTGAGTATATAAGAGTATGGATTTACCATATCACACTAATTGATTGATCCTCAATTTGGATCAACATTTTCCTTAATTTTGCCCCTTAAATTCACCTTAATGTTTCACATTAAATTCACCTTAACATCACCCTTTAAATTCTTCTTTCAAATTCACCTTAACATCACCCCTTAAATTCTCCTTTTAAATTCTCCTTCCCGACTTTAAGAGGCACCATCAAGGCGACATTAAGGGGCAACATGAAAGTAACAATAACATGTCTTTGTATAAGGTGTACATTAAAATTGAACCTGAAGTTATGTTAAATTCTCTTGTTTAGCATTAAATCCAACTTTAATAAGTCGACTTGGAATTTGGATAATTCTTGGTTTGTGACTTAAAGTGGCTTTAACTCCAACTTTAATTGGAGAAAATGGTGGAGTGGGTGCATCACACGATATTAGGGTACAAGAAGAATGATCAAAAGCATGCGGCTATGCATAAAGATGTATGTTGCAGGTTGCAAGTCTTGATAGAAATTGTACACATCGATTACGACAATCCATATGGTACTAGCATTGTTTCCCTTTCACAACAAAATTCAATTACGATAGGTTAAAGGGTTTCAAATTTGTGTGAATAGATTATGATTGTGACGCTAATTTCTGTAACAACATCCGAACATGCTAATCTCCCTCTATCTTTCTTTCTATATTTGATTGTGTATTTAATTAAAAAATGTTTATTATATTTGCATGTTGAAGATATATATTTTTTCTCAATGGCTCAAAATCGTCTATATGTCAAATCTTACAATTATTGAGAATGCTGCTTCCAAAGCTTACTAGGCCATTTGAATAGATGATGGATGTGAAGGAAATTTAATTTTTTGGGATAATTTCGACCTCAAATTCCATGAATCGCCCACCTCTTTGTGCTTCGACGTTGAAGTCTGTTTACGACGTCGACCGACAATCACAGCCGGAGTAAAACAAAGCTTTGTATAGAAGAAACAGATTAAAATTTTCAACGATAACCAAATCTCACCTCCCCTTACATATATTATTAATTATTCGGAAGTTTTCTTTTTTAAAATTATATTTAATGGTTTCTGTTTCGACAAGGAGGTAGTTAGATCCTCAGTCTACAAGCTTGTGATGTGAAGTTTAATAACATTTTTTTTTTCCCAAATCACGGCCAATGAAGTTTCTCATTCCTTCCGGACAAGAGACATAAAAAAGTACATAAAATCTATCATCACTTTCTCAATTATAACTAAGATAAACAAATTCCTCCAACGTTTCTTTTCATCTACAGTCGTCCACTCTACACGCTCCTTGTTAGCGTGCACTGCACTGCATACCACCCAAACAAGTGACAAGCGATTTCAAAAACAAATCTATATAAGCATTGTCAAACGCAAAAATACATTTTATATGTAGCCGAAAATGCGCCAATTTTGGTTCTTCCTGTCGGCAGCACCACTATGGATTTAATATATGCTCACATAAAACGCTGAAATCAGAAGGGTTTTAAGAAATATTACTTCTATTTTGTTTCGTATGCAATCATTTGCTCATTAATCTAGCTTGTGATTTTTATTTAACAAGCTTATCATGGACATAGTTAAACACAGTGGAATCAGAAACTAATCATCAGATATTAAATTAGGCTTGAAATTTGATCATTTTCAACTTCTTATTTTACCGCAGTAGAATCACTGTTTTTTCATTAATCTTTTCCCCCAAATAAAAAACAATTACCTACTGATTTCCAAAAGGGGAAAACGGGCCCATTTCAAATGTTTTCATAAAACTTTATAAAAGAGGAAGTTGGCCTCAACTTTTGAGAAAAACATAATCACATGATTTGAGGGTTGAAAGTATGGATAGCCAACCATAGTGAGAAGCCCATGTGATTAAAATTGACCATTTTGTCATGTCCTTGGTCTTATCAATCACTTTGACCCGGTCATCATAATGCCCTTAAACTGCTATTCAACGAACGTCTGATTACTCACAGACCACAAATTAACCCTAACAATCATGTTCGATGGGGAAAAGGCGGGTTGAAATAGGGGGAAAATGCGCAACTTCTACTCCATTTGTTTGCTGCAGGTAGGTCAGAAATGGCAGAATTTCAACAGGTTGATTATGGCGAGTGAAGACCACGGCAATGCAAAATTTAATTTTTTGGTGGCGAGAATTGGAGTGAGTCGTGACATAAGCAGGCGGTCATATGGTCAAGGGCGGGTTTAAGGGGGTGAACGCACGTGTTGGGTGACAACGACGCCGCCCCCGGCTCAAGCGACGAAGCGATTTGCACGATACGGCAATACCATGTCATCGGCGGTCATATGAAGTGAGTTTTTGGCCTTTAGATTCGTTATTATGGCATTTACCTTGGGGCCCACGTTCACGTGACCGTGTTCCATATGTGCTGGGAGCTGATGCGCTGACAACGACGTTTCGGTGGGCCCCCACGCATTTAAATAAGATTACGGATGACGAAGAAAGGTGATGTGCCTCGGACTCCGTGCCCAGCCCCGCTGGTGGGGCTGACGTTTACGTCGTCGCTCAGGCCAAACGCCGCCTTCTCTGTCATACGGCTCCACCTACAATACATTTTTTATGCATTCAAATGCCTTTCTTTCCCCCGATAGTGCGCTGCATTCTCCACGCAATTTTCTTTTACGTGCCAGCCTTTTCAATAATAAATAAAACTTGGTGATTAATAACACTCATCCATTAACCTCACGTTAATGGATGGGAGAGAAGAAAGAAAAAAACACACTATTAGTGTGCCAAAGGAGTGCTCTACCCACACTCTAGATTCACATTGCCCAACACAAGTGGATGGGAGTCTCATGAGCTTGTGCCCACCATGGCTCCATGCACATAGGATCCAATTCTTCTCTGGAAAATGTTAAAATATGTTTGTCAGAGTGTTTATATCTATAAAATTTAGAAAAAGGGGGGAGTTTGAGTTTTTGTTTAATTTTTTATTGTGTTATTTTAAAAAAAAGGGAAAAAAAAACACAATTTTTTACTAATTTTTTTTATTATGTTTAAAATATTTTTATTTTTATAATTAAAAATAAAAATATTTCTAACCTATTATCATATTCACTATATTTTTTCTTAGGAGAGAGTCATGATCCCTACCTTTTCATAAAAACATTTTTAACCTATTATTATATTCAGTGTATTTTTTCTTAAGAGAGAGTCATGATTCCTACCTTTTCATAGCTCTATTTGTTCTTAATCTAAAGTTACTTGTATCTACTCTTTGATTGACCCACCTAACCCTTAATTTAGGCATCATTTTCTCTCTCATCTTAATCATGCACTAGTGTGTTTATATGTCATCCACTAACATTTTTTTGTCAGGGATATGATGTGACATATTTTGTTCACATGGATTGCACACCTCTAATATGTCAAAACATACATTAATTAATATTTAATTTTAATTGTAAATTTCCACCTTTAAATTATAATAAGTTAGAGTTATAATTTATTAGTCTTTTTAACTGAAGAAAGTTATACCTGAAGCTATAATTTCTAATGCTTTCTCCATTAACTAAATTTTTAATTATATTTCTGATAAAGTCTCACTTTTATTCAAGGCCCACAATCTAACATGTTGTAAGCATAGAAATTAGGAATATGTTTTACACTTATCATTAATATTGAAAAAAAAAAAACACACACACACAAATTTAAAATTTATAAGAAAAAAATTCTACTAAACATTAATTTAAATACAATTTTAAAATGTGAAATATAAAATAACAATTCATTTTTAATAACTTATAAAAACTAATGTACCACAATGAAAAAAAAATCTTAGTAAAGCACTAATTTTAATATATCTTTAAATATTTATAGTTTATATTAAAATTTGATATATTTACTATTTAAAAAAAAATTAAATAGTTGTGCTTGTGATAATATTATGTATTTTTTTGTTATGTAAATCTATGTTAAATATATGAAAACTATAATAATTTTGACTCAATATTTAATATAAATAAAAATAAAAATAAATTATACTTATTTTATTCATATGGGTTGTATACTTTAAATTGTGAGAAAATATAATGATTAATGTTTGATTTTAATTTTAATTAATTTTAAGGTCATTATCAATTAATTTATAATTTATTATTTTTTAATTAAATAAATATTATTATGGAAGAAAGTTATACTTACATTTTTAATATTTAATAATTTTAATTATAAATTAAATTATTAAATATTTTATGTTTTCACAATTTATATATAATAAATATTATAGTTTTTGAAAATAATTGTCCTTCTATTTTAACCTAATGTTTGGGAGGATTAAAATGATTTACAAATATTTTAATCCAGTTTTTATAAAATACCATAAGTGATGATTTGAAACATTGAAAGTTAAATAAAATGATACCTTTTTTTTGAAAAGTTATAATATTAAATTATATTATTAATGTGCAAGGGGGAGTGTCATGCTCCTCATCTAGAATCAAACTCAATCTAGTACATAAGAACTCCATTTTGATTCCTTAAAATTAAATGGAAGGTTTGGGATCCACTATATAAATATGGTGTTTTTGTGTATTTTATAAACTCAAATTTATAGATAAATATTTAATGTTATGCTTTATATAAAAGATCAAATCTCTCTCGATAAAAAAGGATTCCATTCCTATTTCTTATAAATAAATAGAAAATAAAAGAAGTACGAAAAATTTTATATATATATATATATATATATATATATATATATATATATATATATATATATATATATATATATTCAAATTCATATAGAATAAATATAAATTATAATTTAAAAATAAAATATTTATATATTATATAACTTAAATTTATCCAAATTAAATATAAATCATAATAAAAATTGAATAAATAAAGAAATGATCCTCTTTTTTAAAATTATTATATCTTTCACTTATTATGAATATTAAAAAAAATAAAACAATTACATTTAAAAATTTGAGAAAACTATTTCTTACAAATTATTTCATAAAGGTGAAACTTAAAATAACAATCCATATTCAATTATTTTTAAAAGTAACATGGTACAATTGAAACAAAAAAATTAATAAGGAACTCATCTTAATGCATCCTTACACATATAGTTTATATATCATAATTTTAATATCTTAAAAATATGAATATAAAAGTTGATTAAAGTAAATCTATACATTATTTTGAAAAGTTATTTACACTAGACTATGGAAACCGTGTCTTTGAAATTCTTGACGTTTCAAACAATTATAAACACACTATTATCAAACCTTATTATATTCATTTATGTTAAAACCTATCGTACTGGTTTGAGTTTTAATATATGACCCAATAAAACTAATCACGTGTATATATATAATTTTTTTTATTTCACTTCTCATAACCAATAAATTACAATTACTATAAATGACTTACCTTTTCAATTTTTTGGGAAAAAATAATCATTTGTATTGAAAAAATAATAATATAATTTTCTATTTTATATCCATAGACACGGTGTTTGAATCAACAAAAAGAATTTGAATATATGTATATAAATGTTTGAATTAATTTTAATTTCTTAAGCCAAATCATTAAAGGAGCGAGGGAAATGTAAAAAATACATTTAATACTAAATTGTATAGTTCAATTTTATTTCTTAAATTGGAAAATTATATATATATATATATATATATATATATATATATATATATATAAATGTATATAAATGTTTGAATTAATTTTAATTTCTTAAGCCAAATCATTAAAGGAGCGAGGGAAATGTAAAAAATACATTTAATATTAAATTGTATGGTTCAATTTTATTTCTTAAATTGGAAAATTATATATATATATATATATATATATATATATATATATATATATATATATAAACTGTTAAAAATTAATGATTAATTTTAAATTTGATTATTACAAATGATTGGTGATGGAATTTTTTAAATATATTATATATAATAAAATTTGAAAATGGTTTATTTTTTTAAAATATTTTATTAAATTAAAATAATTAAATAATTAAATTGAATCTATTTATTATAATCAAATATTTAAAAAAATATTATTCAATATATTATATATAAAATCTAAAATAAACACTTCAAATTTAATATTTCATGACATTTTTTAATTGAAAAGTTCACTTTTATTAATAAAACATGATAAAATACAATATTAGTCATACAAAAAAATATGGGTGGAAAAGTCACACTTTAAAAGCCAAGCCACACCGAGATATGCAAGCTTCATGAGGAAATCAGGAAGCAAAACAAGGCAAGCAAGAATAAACTAGAGTAGTAAAAAAATTATAAATGGCCAAATCCCATATCCAAAATACAACCTTTTTTACCCTTTTTCTTTTGAAACTTTGTCCAACCCTCTGGACTACCAAATAGCCATTGGATTAGCAATAACTCTTGAAATCGCAAGAGTATGGTGAGGTTCAAATAGGGGTTAATTAAGTTATCAATTTTAGAAGTGTCAGATTCATGTGATCTCTTGATTCCTCCACATGTAGTAGTATTATCTGTAGATGTCATTTTGCAAGAGGAATTTGTAATAGCCATTAACATAATAAACTATGTGTCTTCTTTCTTCTCTATGCCCTTGTTTGAAAGAGGGTGCTCATATGGTTGCCAGCCTTTAGGATTAAAACACTGGTATTTTTTATTTTTTGGCATACCTGCATGAGGACAAACCCCCTAGAGATGGTTAGTTTGGTGGTAAAAATGACATCTAAAGGAAATATTTTTATAATCTAAAGTTTGGATCCAATTGAAGGTGTTATGATTAAAATGAATTCTCTTTGGGAGACCTTTGCTAAGGTTTACCTCCACACAAATATGAGCATATGTAAACAACCCTTGCTTAACCCACTCATTATCCATCTTAATGAATCATCCAAACATGTTTCTAATTTATTCACATACTAAGAGTGGCCAAAAGGGAAGAGGAGATTTGAGAGCCAAACCCAAACCAACATTTTTGACACCACCATTGTTGAGGGATCAAAATATAAGAACCATAGGGCAATAAAAGTCCAACTCTACCCCAAAACCAAAATCATTCCTTAATCACTCTCTGATGATCCTTAGGGTCAAAAAATTTAAGTATGAATAACCCTTTAGAACATAATTGTATCTCATAGATATGGGTCCAAGTAACTGTTGACCATTTTTTTCCCAACAGGCCAAAAAATCAGTCCCCTTCTTCTCCTACTATCCTAGGCCAGTCAATTTCAGGTTGCATAAGTTCATTGGCCTTGGTTCATGAACTGGTTCAACGCTTTTGCTTGGTTGAACCACTAAGTTCAACGCTTCGTTGGTTCAATCGACACTCGGTTCAACCACTTGAGTTCATCGAGCTTCAGGTTCAACATTGGTTCATTGCTTGGTTCAAATGGCTTTAGTTCATTCAGTGGGTTCAACGTTTTAAGTTCAATGCCTTGGTTCAATCGGCGGGTTTAATCATTCAGCTCACTCAGTCGGTTCAACTGCATCAGTTCGTCAGCACACAGTGTTGAACTAGTTCAACCGACTGGTTCAACGCATTAGTTCAATGTGTCAGTTCAATCTTTCAATTCAACGCATTTTGGTTCATCGGCAAGTTCAAAAGCTTGGTTCAATCGGCTCGACGCGCGGTGTTGAATTGTTGAACCAATTTTGGTTCAATGGGTTGGTTCAACAGCTTGGTTCAAGGGTGTGTCCCAAAGTCGAAGGGTAGTTTCTAAGTCTAAAAGCCCTTGCGGAGGGCAAGCACTTCAATGGAAAGGCAACCGAAGGGTAAGTTCAGATTTTTGTTTGAGGCTGAATTCTTTCAGACTTTTTGTCTGAAGGAATTCCTTCAGACAAAAAGCCTGAAGGAATTTGGGGGAAAAGGCCTGAAACAAGAGAAGCCTGCAGAAAGAGCCTGAAAGACAAAGACAAAGATCGGGACAATTCTTGTAGACTTTTTGTCCACAGGAAAAGCCCAAAGTAAAAAAACTCATGGAAAAGCCTGCCAAAGGACCCAAAGGAATTTGCCAAGGACAGTGACGTCCTAAAAGCCATCAATTTTAAGGAGACGAACTAGCAGTTGGGTGACGGCTGCGTGAACGTCAAATTTAACACAGTGAAATAGCCGTTTGCTTTTGATTTAAAAGAGCGCCAACCATGGAAGGAACCCAAGGAATGCAGCGACCCGCTAGAAGATCGCCCCTGAGGGCTGAAAGAGCAAGAAGAAGACAAGGAGTAGAAAGACAAAGCGTCTAAGTGGCGAAGGGAAGGCAAGTTATTGCCAGATGAGCGACGTAGCCTATTTTCTCCAATTGGCATTGATGAGGGGAAAAGCTACAGTCTGTTTGCAGAAAAGAGGTGCAGCCATGTTCTTATATTAATGCTTAAATGTAAAAGTCAATTTTGGTGATTATACAACATGGTTCCAGTAGGCCTCTTCTAGAAGAATGACATCAGTAACAGTGACTTCCTTTTCCCAAGGTCAGAACGCACATGGGCCACTTGCAGAAAAGGGTGCCAAAATCTTTCCCTAGAAGTGCCAAGTTTTCTTCCTCTTTCTATATATTAAAAAATTTCTCATTTGAGAAAGGATCGACTCTCAGCCTTAAGGCAAAACTCTGCCCAAAAATCTCTCGGGCTTGTAAGGTAGAGCTCTGCCAGAATTTTACCTTGAATTGAAACATAGCATTTTTACCTCCATTCTGAGTTTTGCATCTTTAGTATGTGTCTATGCCTTGATTTTGTGTTAAGTCATTTTCTTAATACTTTTGTAGAATGATTTCAGCATGTCTGGTGCATTTTTTGAGTTTCTTTTTACATGTCTGTCAGAAGTGTCCCTAGAGGAGTATAGGTGAAGTGGATAGGCTGTTGTAGTGTGTCTCAGAATGCCTCTAGTAGTTATTTCCTCCCTGTATCTCCACAGACCCCTGACCCACTAATGCAGAAGGTTTTCTCATGTCAGATGAAGTGTATGGGAGCTAGTTCTCGGTGGAAAGTGTATTTTTGGGTGGAGTAGATCAATTTTTTCTGGTGTATCACCTTTTATTTTTTAGGCTTAGGTTCTATTTTCAACATCTCTCTCTCTCTCTCTCTCTCTCTCTCTCTCTCTCTCTCTCTCTCTCTCTCTTCATCCCCCCTTTTCATTTTAGTTATTAGCAGTAGGAGAAACTAGGGCCTGAAAGATACATCAAAGGGAGTTAGCCCTCATCTAGAGACTCTCCCCTCTAGCTTTGTTGGTCCCACAGGCGAGAGGGGAGTTTCCATTATTGTGTGTGGAAAGGCAGGAGCTTGGCCTCCTACCCAAGGGTGCAATCCACTGTGTCAATAGTTTTGGCACGCTCGGTGGGACCAACTAGGACAGGTTTTGTCCAAAGAGTTGAAGAATTTTTGGTGTGTTCTTCGACCAACCAACCTTTGGAGGCTTTTGCATCAACACCAATGGTGACTTTGAGTTGAAGCAGCTGGTTAAGCAGCCTGGTGCCATTAGAAATCTTATTTTTGTATGTATAATTCCTTTGCACCAAATCATGGGTCTTGTATTCCTTCATATGACTTCGATCAGACTCAAAAATTTTAGAGAATCACCTCAAACAACCCTCCTAGTTGACTTGCAACGATAAGGGAAGTGGCCCTAGAGTTTGAGAAGCAAATGATGGAGATTGACAGATTGGAGGAGCAGTATGGATATCAGTAGGAGCTGATGTATAACGAGGAGTGTTTGTTTAGGCAAGCTCAGGCCTTGTAATCCATGGAGGAGGAGGTAGCAGAATGGAGAAATCCATTTATTCAAGGTAGTCAGCCTTGTGTGCCCCCTCCTATTCTGAAGAAATCCCCCTCTTGTGCACCAAATCCTTTCTATCAGATAGCACTTGCTCACTCCAGCTCATCTGATGCATCTGCTCTCATCCTGTGCGCCTGGATTTCCAACATCAAATGGTATCAGAGCAACCCCCCATGGAGATCAATCTTCTCAATTATTTATATTGTGAGTCTTCCATTGGGGGGAATACTGTGAGCTAGCACATCCCTCCTCTTCCGGTGCATCAACAGTCTCTTCCTAGCATTCCTCAACCTCCCCAAGTTTTTCAACACAATGTGCAGATTCTGAGTTAGAGGAAGGAATGCCAGGAACCAGCCCATAGCCTTGAAGAGGATGATGCTAGTGACCTCCAAGAAAGACTCTTTCAGGATAATCTAGCCAAGGAAATTGAAGATTTAGAGGCTAAGATGAGTCTGCTTCATGAAAGAGAGTTCAAACTTCCAAACCTTGTGGAGGAGCCCCATGACCTTAGAGAAAACATAGTTTTTGCCTGTTCGCAGGAGAAAAATTCCAATTCTGAGATCTCAAACTGGCAAAAAATAGTAGAATCATGGGGCAGGAAGGAGGAGAAGCAAGGTTTTTATCAAAACCTTGAAGAAGATGAGGTTGCCCCTACTCATGATGATGCTAGTGACTTCTAGGAAAGGCTCTTCCAAGAGGATATGGCCAAAAGAATTACAGAGTTGGAATTTAAAGAGAGATTCCTCAGCCAGTGTGTGATGGACGGTTCAGACCCAATGGCACATTCTATGTCTGAACACACCCCACCTACACATTTCCAAGAGAGCTATCAGGCCACACCTAATATTGATGAAGTGCTAGCCAAGTGGAAGGAGGCGAATCATTTGATTCTAGCTCAAGGGTTGCTTCCTCTTCCACATGTCTTTTCCACTTCACCCCTTCTCAAAGAGGAACCTGTTCTACAGGAGGTGAGTGAGGAGCAAAAGATCTAATTTATAGTTTCCCAAGAGGCTATCATGAGCGACAACGAAGGTGGAATCATCATGGAGGCCCCTTTTGAAGACCTCATTAGCAATGGAGAAGACACAGGGCATGCATATATGTAGATGTTCCAGCAATACGAGGAGGAACATAAGCATGGTGAGCTCTCTCCCCCTTTGTTTGATGAACTTCCTTGTTGCTTCGATGATGAGGACAACTATGCTAGGGAGCCTAAGTTGGAGGAGGATCAGAAGGATACCTTTGAACATCTAGAGACCCTGATCATCAAGGAGGAAAAGGAGACGCTGGTCTTCCTAGAGGACGGCCTTGAAGAAGAAAGTTTTAAATAGAGAGGTGATGTTCTGTGGGATGAGCAATCATTTTGTGATTCCATTTCAGGTCACAACAGTCACCCTTATTCAAGAAGGCCAAGAGGAAATAGAGGATGAGTCTAACAGGGTTTTCAACAAAGTAGAAGGAAATGGGTCAGACCATGATGCACTGCAAGGGAGCTATACATATCAAAGGGCTTATGGTGATGAGCCAGTAGCCATTGATCTCTTGGTGAAAAGTACAAGCTTGAGGGACTAGCATCCAACAAGCTTCCAAGGACAAGTAGAGTACATATATGTTAGAAGCATGTTTGATTTTGATCCACTCAAATACCAGCCAATCCAGGTGACAGGCAAGAGGAGCAGGTCACCAAGTCTCCTTTTCTTTCAACCACTTGTCTGGCACCATAAGTCTTCTTGCTAGGAAGGGGACTTAGGAAGTTTTCCTTTTGATCCAGGATGGAGGCAAATTTTCTTGGTTAGCTGTATATAGTAGTTTGTTTTCATTTTCTTTTCCTAATTTTCCTAAGTGCAGTTTGTACAAGTAGTATTTTTTAGCCTTGTGTGTGTTTTCCTTTGTGTGTGGGGTAAAAATCTCCATGTTTGATTCTTGGATCTTTGAGGGGATATTGTTAAATTTGTTCAAGCTGCATCTAACTCCATGCCCAATGGACTACAAGGCAACTGGTCTTTAAGCATAACAAGCATGCTTCCCCTAGGAGTCACCAATTTGTTGACCATTTTTAGCCCAATAGGCCAAAAAATAGGTCCCCTTCTTCCCCTATTATCTTAGGGCAGTTAATTTCAAGTTGCATAAGTTCATCGGCCTTGGTTCATGAACTGGTTCAATGCTTCGGCTTGGTTCAACCACTAAGTTCAATGCTTTGCTAGTTCAATCAACACTTGGTTCAACCACTTGAGTTCATCGAGCTTTAGGTTCAACGTTGGTTCATCGCTTGGTTCAAATGACTTTAGTTCATTCAGCAGGTTTAACATTTTAAGTTTAATGCCTTGGTTCAATTGGCAGGTTCAATCATTCAGCTCACTCAGTCAGTTCAACGACATCAATTTATCGACGTGCAGTGTTGAACCGTTGAACCAGTTCAATGGACTGGTTCAACGCATTGGTTCAATGCATCAGTTCAATATTTTAGTTCAATGCATTTGGTTCATCAGCAAATTTAAAAGCTTGGTTCAATCGACTCGATGTGCGGTGTTGAACCATTGAACCGTTGAACCAATTTTGGTTCAATGGGTTGGTTCAACAGCTTGGTTCAAGGGTGTGTCCCAAAGCCAAAGGGCAGTTTCTAAGTCTAAAAGCCCTTACGAAGGGAAAACACTTTAATGGAAAGGCAGTCGAAGGGTAAGTTTAGATTTTTGTTTGAGGTCGAATTCTTTCAGACTTTTTATCCGAAGGAATTCCTTTGGATAAAAAGCCTGAAGGAATTCACGAGAAAAGGCCCAAAACAAGAGAATCCTACAAAAAGAGCCCAAAAGACAAAGACAAAGATCGGGACAATTCTTGCAAACTTTTTGTCTACAGGAAAACCCTAAAGCAAAAAAAACCCACAGAAAAGCCCGCTGAAGGACCCAAAGGAATTTGCCAAGGATGGTGACATCTCGAAAGCTATCAATTTTAAAGAGACGAACTAGCTGTTGGGTGATGGCCGCGTGAATGTCAAATTTAACACAATGAAATAGCCGTTTGCTTCTGAATTAAAAGAGCGCCAACCATGGAAGGAGCCCAAGGAATGCAGCAACCTGCTAGAAGATTGCCCCTGAGGGCTGAAAGAGTAGGAAGAAGACAAGGAGTAGAAAAGACAAAGAATCTAAGTGGTGAAGGGAAGGTGAGTTATTTCCAGATGAGTAACACAACCTATTTTCTCCAGTTGGCATTGATGAGGGGACAAATCGTAGTCTGTTTATAGAAAAGAGGTGCAGCCATGTTCTTACTTTAATGCTTAAACACAAAAGTCAATTTTAGTGATTGTACAACATGGTTCTAGCAGGCCTCTTCTAGAAGAATGACATCAGTAACAGTGACTTCCTTTTCCCAAGGTTCAGAATGCACATGGGCCACTTGCAAAAAAGGTCACGAAAATCTTTCCCAAGAAGTGCCAAGTTCTCTTCCTCTTTATATATATTAAAAAAATTTCTCATTTGAGAAAGGATCGACTCTCAGCCTTAAGGCAAAACTCTACCCAAAAATCTCTTGGGCTTGTAAGGCAAAGCTTTGCCAAAATTTTACCTTGAATCGAAACATAGCATTTTTACCTCCATTCTGAGTTTTGCATCTTTAGTATGTGTCTATGCCTTGATTCTGTGTTAAGTCATTTTCTTAATGCTTTTACAAAATGATTTTAGCATGTCTGGTGCATTTTTTAAGTTTCCTTTTATAGGTTTGTCAGAAGTGTCCCTAGAGGAGTATAGGTGAAGTGGATAGGCTGCTGTAGTGTGTCTCAGAATGCCTCTAGTAGTTATTTCCTCCCTGTATCTCCATGGACCCCTGACCCACTGATGTAGAAGGTTTTCTCATGTCAGATGAAGTGTATGGGAGCTGGTTCTTGGTGGAAAGTGTATTTTTGGGTAGAGTAGATCAACCTTTTCTGGTGTATCACCTTTTATTTTTTAGGCTTAGGTTCTACTTTCAGCATCTCTCTCTCTCTTTTCATTCCCCCCTTTTTAATTTTAGTTGTTAGCAGTAGGAGAAACCAGGGCCTGAAAGATACATCAGAGGGAGCTATCCCTCATCTAGAGACTCTCCCCTCCAGCTTCGCTGGTCCCATAGGTGAGAGGGGAGTTTTCATTGTTGCGTGTGGAAAGGCAAGAGCTCAGCCTCCTTCCCACGGGTGCAATCCACTACGTCAACAGTAACATAGATCTAATGATGCAATTTTTTTGACTGAGACCAAAACCAATTAAATCTATAAATAACTAAAAAATATATAAATATATAAATTAACTCAGATACCTTAGGATAAATGATGTCCAATGTTAGTACTTCATTTGATTTTTTCATAACATACGAACTATAAACAATTACATATGAAGCTGATCTTGAAGGAGCTTTAGAGTGAGCAATGTCCTTGTAATATGACCCAAAACCTTGTTTCCTCATATCACTGGATGCAAACAACCCTGGTGTCATACATTTACTTTATCAATGTTGCTTTAATCCTTGAACAGTGCCATGTCCACATCGAGGTAGGATTACTCTTGCCATCGACATACCTTAGTCACTGATTACAAAGATAAAACCTTGATCGTGTATCTCGTCTGCCTTTATTCTATGCATAATTTATCTCATAATTTTTTTTGAATAGATATGTATATAAAATATTCATACTAATATATAACAAAAAACCAATTTTATCACCCATCATGAAAAATATGCAAAACCAATAACTTTATTTTGTAGTTAATTAGTAAATAACATTCACTCACAGTTAAAAAAAACAATCTTCATGAGAGATGAGTTTATCAACATGTATTGATAAATGGGTTAAGGGCATTACAAAATACAATATCTAGTTCAATATTGTAATTTTAAAAATATTAATATATTATTTACATGAAACTACAACATAAATAATTTTTTTTATAATTAATTTAAATAATATGCATAAAATAGTAATCAAATTTAATTAATTAGTTTTAGTTTGATAAATAGAGTAAATAAATGTGATTTATATTTATTTGATTTTATCTTATGAATTAGTAGTAGTAGTTGGAAGGTGAAAGTGGAAATGCATGCTTATAAGTGTCAAGAAAGCAACCTATAAAATTGATAATGATCATATGAGTTCTTATAGCTATACACTTCAACTCACATAATCTAAACCATACATTGTTATTATGAACAAAAGTCTACAAATCCCCATAAAAATGAAGAATGTGTTTTCCTAGCTTTAATTTATTAAAAACATTTCTTAATTTCTCAATATTTCACTCCAATCACTTAAAAAACAAAATTGTTCTTCTTTCCCAAATTAGGCAGCAATATCTTCAAAAACAAGAAAAAAACATATGTTTTAGGGGCTTGCATTAAACTAGGGAATAGTCAAACTGCATTCGTATTTTTAAAACCCCTAGAAAGTAGCAATATTGAAACAAAAAACCTCAATTATTTGAGAAATCTTGATCATAAATTGAATACTTCTGCATGGTATCTTTGAACTTATCACTAAAGTAAATAATGGGTATTCCCTCTTAACTCAAAATAATACTTACAAAATTCAACTTCGTAATTTAATTTTATTGCATCCTTCCCTCTTGAATTTATCCAACCATTTTACTTCATTGGCTTTGGATATTTTAATAATATTATTTTATTCCTTCTTGGGGTATATCAATCCATTGTGCTTAGCTACCCTATTGGTAGGATTATTCAACAATAGTTATGCCTAACACAAATTACCGCAAAGATTCTAGCTCTACCATAACAATAGAGTTCATCTCCATCTTGATGAGATAAAGGCTTATATTGACTTGGGAAACATGGTATGGTTTGGTCACCTATGGTAACATGAGACAATCTATATGAATAAAAGACACGTCTTTCAAAAACTTGACCATTGAGTTGTAAGAGGTGTTTAGTCAATATTTATACCATAGTGTTGTAATATGATATAATATAATTGTATAGAGTGAAAAAAAGGATATAGAGTATATATATATACTTGAAACAACATAGAGAAGAGTGATAGTGTAATAGAGAGTACAAAGGTATAGAGTAAGGATAATTTTAGAATTGTAAATCTTGTTGTGTGTGTGTGTGTGTGTGTGTGTGTAGAGTTAGAGTAATGAATAATTGTGTATTGTGAATGTGAATGTGAAAAAATACACTTACTCCAAAATTTTTACCAGTGCATACTAACCTCTATGCTACATCAGCTCTAACTAGAGTCATAATCAAACTACATAATTATATGTAACCAAGTTGCATATTTTATGTCAAAATTTAGTGGCACCACATAGACTTTGGTTACAATCTAATGTCTAGAGGGAAAAGTCCATTCGAGTTTTGGAAGTTAACATTTACATAATTTAATGAGTGGTGGGAATAAATATTAATTTATTTTTCTACACCAAAACCAAGGGATCTAATGATTCATTACAAAAGGTAAAAACATCAAGTTTCAAACCATAAGAATGAGTCAAATTTGTGGAGGTGTTGTAGCCTTTGATCTTAAGATAGGCTAAACACATAGAAGGATCAAGACTTAGTATTAAGAAAACAATTAAGTGGAATTTATAAAATCTTGAGGTCTTAGAAAACATTGAAACATCTCAGACTCAAACATTTGACTACTATTTTAAGACAAACCTTGATTCCTTTTTGATAGTTTTGCCATTTAGGGTTGGGCGAGCTTTGATGTTAAGAGACATAAATTTGTAGAAGGGGTGAGTAAAGGATTCTAAAAAGTGTACCACTTTTAATTCATAATATATTTATGGATAAAGGGTTTAAAAAAAAATTAAATTGGTTTCTTTAGGGACGAAGCACGTAAGAATGGTGTGTGGAAAGAAAGGAGATCCTAAAGAGACATGACTTATCATAATATTTGGTTGAAAGGGTAAGGGGAGGTTAAATAAGATGTAGAGGGAATAAAAGGTAAGTGTTTAACCCTAAATTAGATAAAAGGATATCCTAACTTGGTGGTATAATAGGGTTAAGAATATAGAAATTAGAAAGCACAAGGGTGATAATCAAGGTTATTTTAATGGCCTATAAAAAAACTTTGGATGTTTCCAGGTGAATTAATTTTGAAATGGTGGAAAATCAGTTTGGAAGATGATTAATTATGCTAGTGAATCAAGTGATGGAACATGGTAAATCAAGGTTTTATGAATAAAAAACTTCACTCAACATAAATATTATTACACATATGGATTCCTCCCAAAAAGTTATGCAATTTAAAATAAAACATCACAATTTGAGTTTGTATACAAAAGTTATGGCCTTCAAAAGCTATCAAATTGATAGTGCACTGGAAGAAAACCATTAGCATATGTATACAACCATATACAAGTGCACTATCAAATCACCAACTTATGTAGGCTATGACTTTTATAGATGGACTTAGACTGTAATGATTTTAATTTTGAAATTGCATAAATTTTTGAGAGAAATCCAAACATATAATAATATTTAGATTTTAGATTATTATTGAAGTTGTTTTAAGTTTTATACAACTGAAACATAAATGCACATGATTATCTTCATATGTAGATGATCATCTACATATGTTGATGGTAATCTACATACGTTGGCTGCTGCCTACATATGTAGACATATGTTGACGGTCTTCTACATATACTAGTATTTACCTGCATATGTAGACATATGTCAATGGTCATCTACATATGTTGATGACTACCTATATATGTAGATGATTATCAACATATGTAGATGGGCACCTGCATATGCAAGTAGCCATCTAGATATTTTGATGGCCTAGATACGTAGACAACCATTGGCATATGCATAATAATGTCTACACATGTATATGGTTATTGGCATATGCAAATTATTGCATGCATATGTAGATGGATGTCAACATATGTAGATGACCACTTGCATATGCAAATAGTCATCAACATATAAGAATGGTCATTTAAATATGCAATGTTAACTTGCTAACTATAAATTATTGATAGGAGATATAAATGATAGACACCAGATGCAGGTGTTAGAATAACATGTGAGGCCAATGTACCTAGATTAACTTTCGAGGTACTAGTAAAAAACATTATATGATTGCAATTTATTCTATATATTATGTGAGCTAAACCAAAAGAGTAACTTGTAGCCTAAAAATTTAGGTGATTTCATGTTGTTCAATACCCCAAAAATCACCAAATGTAAATTTCTAAAACCTAAATATTCGTGAATTAACAAAAGATCACCACTAAATTTTTTCCTAGTGATAATTAGATCTAGAATAGGATAATTAAATGTTAAACTTAGATATAAGCATATATTGAACTTATTATGTTGAGTATAGGCTAAATATAGAAATCAAAATTAAGTTATGCATGGAAATGATAAAGAAGTAACATACTTAGTTCGGTCTAATGCTAACATAGTACTGGATATGGAAGAGACAAAAGGCAGTCTAAAAGGAGATTTTGGAATGGTCATTAGATTTTGGAACTGATACTTCTAATGTTATGGACACTACCATTAGCCTAAGATGGTTGTGTAAACACTAATATCTAGGTTCAATGCAAGTATCCTATATGGAATGCCTATTGGAAAAGGATACAATCACCTGGATGCTTTTGAGGTTGCATCACCTTCACTCTAGTGCATTCAGATCTGGGTCATACACTATTACTCCTCATGAAGTTGTAAAACCCTAGTTATTCATATTCATAATGACATTTAGGGAAAATGGGTTAGTAGGAATACATTTTTGAGCTAACCCCAAAGACCTTGCTATTAGCTAGCACTACCTACATATCCAATACTATAGAAGAGGGCCTCAAACTAGTGTAGTTCTTCCCTATGTGTTAGTTTGTGTGTGAATAATGTAATATGTGAAAATCAAGTACAACAGTGACCTAGCTCTTAACTTAGAAAATCAAGCTCTTGACCTACTCCTTTAGTAATTTATACTTGTAGATGTGTTGCACCTATGATTTTTATAGAAATAAGGAAGATTTTTTTTAATTGAATTCTTGATAGAGTGCTTTAAATAAGTTGCCATGGTCTCTCTTTATATTTTCTAGGGTGAGCAATGAATGAGGGTTGATATTTTACTTACATCAATCTTTTTGGATAAGTAACTCACATTAAATCACTTAGGATTACCTTTAGGATACATTTCATTTTAAAAATGGATGACTTTATGTCAAAAACACTTGCATCAGGTTAGGACACTAAAGTCGATGTTAGTGTTTATCCCAAACATTAGTGTTCAAGGAGTAAGAAAGAAGGTATAAGTTCATAACTTGTAGATATGGAAGATAAGTAAATTTTAAGCATTCTAGGTAAGATATAAGGCCTAGGTCATCAACATAAGACTTGTTATACTAAGAGATATAGGCCAAAGTGCATAAGATAGAGTAGATGCAAGACTTGTAGAAGTGGGGAAATGTCCATAATTGAAAAGAATAACCAAGATCTGAGTTTTCCAAGTGTACAAGACTAAGGTCCTATATAATCCATAAATATCATCTACATTTCCCCCCTTTAATATACTATTTAAATTTCTAGTTTAAATGAATGTAATGTGTACTTGGGTGTGTAAAACACACCTTGTGTTTGCTTGTGCCCAACTTTAGTGCTTTGCTAGTGACTAACCTACAACCAAGAGCATGTTATAATATATAATCATTATAGATAATTTGAGATTGAAATTACTTCAAATAGATTGAAATTGAAAGATCAAGGTTTAGAAGTACACATCTATGTTGATGTAACCATCTTGCCTATTGAAAATTTGTTTAGAAAAATATGTATCACTGCAAGGATCTAAAACTAAGATTAGGACAAATATAGATAAATCTTTAAAGTGCATATATCTAGAGAGAGAGAGAGAGAGAGAGAGAGAGAGAGAGAGAGAGAGAGAGAGAGAGAGAGAGAGAGAGAGAGAGAGAGAGAGAGAGAGAGAGAGAGAGAGAGAGAGAGAGAGAGAGAGAGAGAGAGAGAGAGAGAGAGAGGCATATGCCCCCAAATTTGGAGCAAAAGTGAGTTTCTACCTAGTAGTTGAGATTAGCTCAACTCTGCAACCTAATGATACTTATAACCTAATGAGTGTGAGTGAACCAAGTCACACACACTATCAAACTAGTGAGGTTGGATGAAACTATAAATTTTAACCTAAAAAGTTGGAAATATTAAATGATTTGATCACCTCAACCATACCAAAAAGTGAACCAACTACTACAGTAGATTAGTTCAATAAAGTCCATAACTGTCTGTGGTATATCAGTACGAAAAATTATATGATGTGGTAATAATCCATAAGAAATTTTTTGAATCTTAAATTTATTTATATTTTTCAATATTAGTCACACATTGCATATCATGTTCACCTTAGATATGTCTCATGCTAAAACTATTTATAACAATGGTACCAATTTATAGAATTTTGCCACAATTGTGACTTTGAATCATATAAATGTGTGCTTTGTCCAATTCATTAAACTATGTAAGTGTGGATAACATGATTCTAAAGCATTCCCCCACTATATATAGATAAATTTGAATACTGATATAAGTACCAATGTGGAGAACATGTTCCCAAAACATGCCCTCATTGTAATATAGAGATGTTGAATACTAAATATGTATGGAAAACATGATTCCAAAGCATGCCCCTACTGAATCTAAGAACTATGAATGTGTGGAATACATGCCCATATGACATGCCCAATTGAATTTGAAAATTGATATGAGTACCATATACTGCTTGAGTGTGGAAAGCATGCTTCCAAAGCATGCCTCCATTGAATCTGAAAATTGTGGCAAGTGTGGAGAACATACATATATGATATGCCCCTACTAATATGCCCCACCTTTAGGTGAGGTAAATATAATAACTAGTAGTTACCTCACCTCAAAATGATAAGGCAACTATATAATCTATAAATGTAACCATGTAGCATATAAAATGAACTTGTGTAGGTATATGTAGCATTGAAGTGCATAAAACCAATGTGATCACATGAAGGCCTAAGATGCATGATAAGGATAATGGAAACACCTAGATAGTAACAATATAATCTCAACAATAAAATAAGAACACAAATAATATCACTCAAAATAAATTCAAAATTCAATGGTCTAATCAAAACATAAATAAGGGGTATGTTCAGATGTCACACAATCAAAGGGATATGACTTAATCAAATTTCCATTAAGGTAAGAATGAATTATCCAAATGTCCATACAAAAATCATTGACATATAAAAATGTCAAATAAATCACACATAGGCACAAGAGCCACAAGTAAAGGAGCATATTCAAATGCTAAAACAAGGAATACAATAGTAAGGCAAAACACTCAAGGAAGTGCATAAAGTAAAGCATAAGCAACCATAATAAGCATGGCATAGTAGCCCATGGATGAAATGTGTTATGAAAAAATGTCAAGTGTATCTCATATCAAGTACCTTATTTTTAATATGATCATGGATAAAGGCATATGTCCATATGTAAGTTCAAACATGATAATGAAATGTGATCATAAAACCATATAATCTATATGTATCAAGATGAAGGAAGTGGATGCCCCTAATTTTTGAATGACATGAGTAGAGGGAAGGCCCAACATAAAAAATAAGAAAATATAATGTATCAATGTATGCCTGTATCACATTCAAATAGAAGTGTGATACACATGTGTATTATCTAAAATTAAATAATATGCCATCCATCAACATGTGACTAACACATAGATGCCAAGGAGCCAATAAAACATGTAAGTGCTGAAAATATTTTTAGATTTTTGAATGTTTATTATTATTATTTTTATTTTGAGGAATGTGTGAAGAGAATACCATATTATCTCATCTAATGGATGAGAATCCTCAAGGAGTGGTAAGTGTACAACCTACTTTGAACCAGATGTGCCATATGTGTGCATAACAGAATTAGAAACTGTATCATGTGCTCTTGGTAAGTTTGTATTTGGTACCTTTGCCTCAAATATGTTTTTTTTTTTTTTTTTTCTAATAATAACCATGTTTTGCCAAAATTTTCATTATATTTTTTCAAAAATATAATAATATGTAAAATAATAGATCCTAATTCAGATGCCAATGTGACACTACATTGAAAAGATCTAGCATAAAGATTAGATATAGTAGCCTTATTTACATGTTCAATGCTATATCTCAGAGATGTAAATAATTTATAGGTACATATATTGAATTCACAAGTTTGGTAAAGTATGATATTTTGACCTTTCTTTCCATTTATGCAAGGTTCAATTATTTAATGTTTTGAGGAATGATTTTTAATTTATTCGTACGAAGGCACATATTTGACATTACCTTTTTTAGGTATTTTTTTGCTCTTTTTGTACTTGTTCCTTTTGTATCATTTTTATAAAATTAGATTTTTCTATTGTCTCTTTAGGTCCAAATTTTGTTCTTCCTCTTTTTATAACATTGCCTTTGGAATATTTTATTTTTTTAATTGTTGCATTTGTAAGTATTTTTGTTTTGTGTCATCCTTTTGATGTATTTCATGTTCTGCATGGAATTGTAAGTATTTATAAGTTCTTGATCTTTTTTATTGGAAAAATATATATTTGAATTATTTGCATTAGTTTAGCCCAAGCCTTGATGGTCATTTTGATTATATGTGGGAATGGGGTAAGTGATGCCTTGGAGATGTTTTCCCAATCCTTGACCATGATAACCATTTTTTTTTAGTATTTCATTCCAAAACCATATTTTTTGGAAAATTGAGTATCATTATTAAGAAGTAGATTTGGATCCTTTTCTTGATATGAGTTTTATTTTTGAACCTTTGATTTCTCATTGTTAAGCATTTATAACTGTGTTTGCTCCAAAATTTTCTTTGGTAACCACATTTGTTGTTTTGGCACTTGTACTTTAGATTACTTCTTGTACTTTAAGAAAAGTACTCTTAATGTGAATGGTTTTCTTGAGTGATGTATCGATTATAGGATCACCACTATCTTTGAGACATTATATTTTATCTTGTAATTCTAAACAATAATTTATATGATGCCCATGTATTATATGATATGCATAGTAGTATTTATATCTCCTTATAAGATGTGATGGAGGTAATTTGATCACTTTGTTTCAAAGCACATCTCTTAGGATTTCACCTAAACTCTTAGTAGCATGTTGGTCACTTTTTTTAAATGTATTATATTTTAGCCTTTCATTTGAATATGAAACCTTGTTTGGAATAACATTGGTAGGTGAGGATGCAAACATATTATTAACACTACCATATTTTTTATTGTAGGTACATGAAATCTGATTTTCCAATAATGTGATATTTGAATGGAATTATTGATTTTGATTTTTACCTCTTATATTTTCTTGATCATAAGGAGTATTTTATATTTTATGGATTTACAATCACAAACCCTCGGTGTGTCATTTTGAATATGTATGCATACACCAACTACCTTAGCCCTTGAAGGAGTGACAACTTGGACCAAGTTAGAGGGATGATAACTATCACCCTAATTAGGGTTAGGAGGAAGAGGCTAAATATTATTTCCATAAGATTGGAAAAGAGAGGTTTGAATTTTTAATTGATTATGATCATTCTCATATTTTGTTGTTTATAAGTGATTAGATTTTGAATCCATTATAGATCATACTGATTTAATCAGGTATGAGATATATAAGTAACGACCATTTTAAGGTATTAGAACATGAAATAATTAAGAGATGTATACATATTCAACATGATTTTGGAAAAGATAAAATTATGAATTTTAAATTTTGAACATTTTGGAATTAGGAATCAAAATTTAGAAAACATTGAACCATGAAACCCTAGGTCAACTAATTTTGAAATCAAAGGTTAGGGACACCACAATGTGCTGAATGAAGGTAAATCAATATGAAGTGATTGGTTGTGTTTTTTGAAAACATGAGATAGGTTTTTTTTTGTGGAAAATTAGGAAAAGAGATGAACCCATAAAATATAAGGAAATAAAGGTACATGTACAACATGTAAATCTACATTTAATAAAAATAGTAAACTACCAAATTTGTAAAATTTGTATAATATTTTGGAAAATCTAAAGAGGTTTTTATCTATATTAACATATTGATGAAAAACCTCACATACATTTTAAATTTGATTTGATAAGAATCATAAATAGGCCAAACAAAGTAAAATGCTTCACAAGCAAACCCTCGAATATTCCAACTAAAGAATAAGGAATTGTGATAAACTAATACTTTATTTCAGAAATCTTATAGAGGTTTCTTAATTAAATATTATTTTTGAAGAAACCTAGAAATTAATTGAAAACAAAATAGAATGCTTCACAAGCAAACTCTAGAATATTCTAAATAAAAAATAAGCAATTGTGATAAACCAATAATTTATTTTAGATATTTTAGAGAGATTTTTTAATAAAATATCATTTTTGAAAAAATAGTAAATAGTAAAAATTAAAAAAATTATACTAAATTTTGGTGAAAAAGAGGATTTCTAATATACCAGCATGAGTATAAAATAAATTTGAGAAAATTTAAAATGGATCTCTTTAGAGGATGAAATCCGCCAATAAAAAAAAACTACTTGCAGGTGGGTAAAACCCTAAGATACAATTTCACATCTAAAAAATATATCACAATAAAATGAAACCATAGAAGACTTGGAATTCCTAAATAATAATATTTTTATTATGTTTAAAATATATTTATTTTTTATAATTAAAAATAAAAATATTTTTAACCTTTCATCACATTCAATATATTTTTTTGGATAGAGTCATGACCCCTACCTTTTCATAGCTCTATCTAATTCTTAATCTAAGATTAGTTGTATATACTCTTTCACTGACCCATCTAACTCTTAATTTAGGCATCATTTTCTCTCTTATCTTAATCATGCACTAGTATGTTTAATTTTGTATCAGGGATATCATGTGACATATTTTTTTCATATGGATTTCACACCTTTAATGTGTAATAAAATACATTAATTAATATTTAATTATAATTATAAATATCTATCTTTAATTAATCTTGAGATCATAATAAGTTAGAGTTATAATTTATTAATCTTTGTAATTGAAGAATGTTATACCTTGAATTTATAGTTTCTAATGCTTTTTCCATTAACTAATTTTTTATTTATATTTTTATAAAGTTTCACTTTTATTCAAGGCCCATAATTTTCCATGTTGTAAGCATAGAAATAAGAAATATGTCTTACACTTATTATTTATATTGAAAAAAATTACAAATTTAAAATCTATAAGAAAAAAATCTACTAAACATTAATTTAAATATGATTTTAAAATGTGAAGTATAAAATAACATTTCATTTTTAATAATTTATAAGAACTAATGTACCACGTTAAAAACAAAGATCTTAGTAAATCACTAATTTTAATATATCCTTAAAATTTTATAGTCTATATTAAAATTTGATATATTTATTATTAAAAAAAATGTTAAATAGTTATGCTTGTGATAACATTGTGTATTTTGTTATGTAAATTTATGTTAAATATATGAAAACTATAATAATTTTGGTTCAATATTTAATATAAATAAAAATAAATTATACTTATTTTATTCATATAGGTTGTGTACTTTACATTGTGAGAAAATATAATAATTATTGTTTGATTTTAATTTTAATTAATTTCAAGATCATTATCAATTAATTTATGATTTTATGTTTTTTAATTAGATAAATATTATTATAGAAGAAATTTATACTTGCATTTTTAATATTTAATATTTTTAATTATAAATTAAATTATTAGATATTTTATGTTTTCATAATTCATATATAATAAATATTCTATCTTTTGAAAATAATTTTGTCCTTTTATTTTAGTTTAATGTTTTGGAAGATTAAAATGAATTTAATTCTTTTTTAATAAAAGATCGTGGAAGGTGATTTGAAAAGTCGAAGTAAAATAAAAAGACTTTTTTTTCTTTTTTCCAAAAGTTATAATATTAAATTATATTATTATTGTGTAAGGGAGAGTGTTATGCTTTCCATCTAAAATCAAACTTCATGTAGTGTACAAGAGCTCCATCTCAATTCCTTAAAATTAGATGGAAGGTGTGGGGCCCATTGTGTAAATATGGTATTTTTTTGTATTTTATAAACCTAAATTCACTTAGTAAAATAAGAGTACACAAGATCAAACCTTACCCAATACAAAAGGATTCCATCATGATTCTTTATAATTAAATAGAAAATGTAAAATCTATCCAAAAAATAAAAAATAAAATAAAAAAATAATTATATATGCTATATAAAGTCAAATTCATACAAAATAAATATAAACCATAATTTAAAAATAAAATATTTATATATTGTATAAACTTAAATTCATCTAAATTAAATATAAATTATGATAAAAATTGAATAAATAAAAAAGTACTCTTCCTTTCTCAAAATCAATATATTTTACATTTATTAGACGTATAAAAAAAAAATGCATTAAAAAATTAAAAAATCTAATTTCCTACAATTTTTTTCAAAAAGGTGAAACTTAATAGCAATCCATATTCAATTATTTTTAAAAGTAACATGGGACAATCGAAACAAAACAATTTAATAAGGAACTCATCTTAATGCATCCTTGCTTTTATGATTTATATATCATAATTTAAATATCATAAAAATATGAATATAAATCTATACATTATTTCTAAAAGTTATTTACACTAAATTATCTAAACTTTTTATATTTATTTATGTTAAAACCTATCGTACTGGTTTGAGTTTTGATATATGAATCACATGTGAAAAATTTAAAAAAAAAATATAATTTTTTAATTCCACATCTCATAAGTAATTAATTAATATTATTATAAATGATTTACCTTTTTAATTTATAGGAAAAAATAATAATATAATTTTCTATTTTACATCCATAAACACGGTGTTTGAATCAACAAAAAGAATTTGAGTATATGTATATAAATGTTTGTATTACTTTTAAACTTCTTCCGCCAAATCATTAAAGGAGGGAAGGAAATGTAAAAAATACATTTAATATTAAATTGTATGATAGAATTTTATTTGTTAAATTGGAATATTAGGTTGGTAGGTGGTTGATTGTTTTTTTTTTCGCTTCTCTTGGTCTTTGTTTTTTTAATATATATTTTATTATATTGTGATATGTTAAAAATTAATGGTTAATTTTAAATTTGATTTTTATAAATGATTAACGATTGAAATTTTTTAATATAGTATATATAATAAAATTTGAGAATGGTTTATCTTTTAAAAATATTTTATTGAACTGAAATAATAAAACAATTAAATTGAATCTATTTATTATATTCAGATATTTTAAAAATATATTAGCCAATATAATATGTATCAAATATAAAATAAATGTTTTAAACTTAATATCTCATGACATTTTTTTATTGGGAAATGCACTTTTATTAATAAAATATGATAAAATACAAAATTAGTTATGCAAAAAAAGACGGGTGGAAAAGTCACACCCCAAAAGCCAAGTCACATTGAGATATACAAGTTTTAAGAGGAAAACAATAAACAATATGAACCAAGCAAGAATAAATCAGAAGAGTAAAAAAATCATAAATGGCCAAATTCCATATGCATAATACGACCTTTTTTGCCCTTTTTCTTTTGAACCTCTATCCAACAGTTTGGACTTCCAAATAGCCATCAAATTAGCAATAACCATTGGAAGTGCAAGAGTATGGTGAGGTTCAAATAGGGGTTGATCAAATTATCAAATTTAGAAGTGTCTAATTCATGCAATCTCTTGATTCCTCCACATGTAGCATTATCTGTAGATGTCATTTTACAAAAAGAATATGTAATAGCCATTTCTCCAATAAACTATGTATCTTATTTCTTCTCCATGTCCTTGTTTGAAAAAGGGTGCTCATATAGCTGCCAACCTTTAGGAATAAAAGACTGGTCTTTTTTACTTTTTGGCTTGCCTGCATGAGGACAAACCCCATAAATATGGCTAGTTTGGTGGCAAAAATGACATCTAAAGGTAGTATTTTTATAATCTAAAGTTTGGATCTAATTGAAGGTGTTATGATTCAACTGGATTCTCTTTGGGAGACCTTAGCATATGATGCAACTAGATTCTCTCTGGGAGATCTTTGCTAAGGTCTACCTCCACACAAATATGAGCATAGGTAAACAACCCTTGCTTAACTTGCCCATTATCCATCTTGATGAATCATCCAAGCATATTTCCAATTTATTTACATATTGAGAGGGGCCAAAAGGGAAGAGGAAGATTAGGGAGATGAATCCAAACTAATTTTTTGGATACCACCATTGTTGAGGGATCAAAATCTAAGAACCACGGGGTAATAAAGAGCCTAACTCTACCCCAAAACCAAATTCCTTCCTTAAAAACTCTCTGATGGTCCTTAGGGTCAAAAAATTTAACTATGAAGAACCCTTTAGAGCATAATTATATCTCATAGTTGTTGGTTGAGGTAACATGGATATAATGATGCTTATTGGCCAATTATGATATGAAGCAATGGATTGACTAGATCTTGCCGTGCGAACTATATAGTTGCTTCAACTGAGGCCAAAACCCAAAAAACATGCAAATAATTGAAAAATATAGAAATATAGAAATTAACTTGGATACCTTAGGATAAATGATTTCCATTGTCAATACTTCATCTATTTTTTTCACAATATACATACTAGAAAAATTTGCATGTGAAGTTGATGTTGAAGGAGCCTTCAGGTGAGCAGTGTCCTTGTAGGATGACCTAGAACCCTATTTTCTCATATCACTGGCTGCAAACAATCCTAGTGCCATAAATTTTCTTAAATCATTATTGTTATAATCCCTTAATAGTGCCATGTCTACACAGTGGTAGGCTTAGTCCTGTTATCACTGTGACTTAGTCATTGATTACAAAGATAAAACCCTAATCATGTCTCCTATCTACCTTTATTCTATGCATTATTCATCTCGTGACATTTTTTGAATAGATATATACAAAATATTCATACTATTATATAACCAAAAACCTATTTTGTCACCCATCATGAAAAATATGCAAAACCAATAACTTTATTTTGTAATTAATTACTAAATAACATTCACTTATAATTTAAAAAAATAATATTCATGAGAGATGAGTTTATCGACATGTATTGATAAAAGTGTTAAGGGCATTAAAAATACAATATATAGTTCTTAATTATAAATTTTTTAATATGAATATACTATTTACATGAAACTGCAACATAAATAATTAATTATTTTTATTAATTTAAATAATATACATAAAATAGTAATCAAATTTAACTAATTAGTTTTAGTTTTAGAAATAGGGTAATTATATATTGTATTTATATTTATTTGATTTTTTCTTGTGACTTAGTAGTAGTGGTGGTAGTGGTAGTGGTAGTGGTAGTAGGTTAAAGTGTAAATGCTTACTTATAAGTGTAAAAAAAGTAACCTATAAAATTGACAATGATCATATAAATTTTTATAAACTACACACTTCTACTCACATAGTCTAAACCATACATTGTTATTCTAAACAAAAGTCCATAAAATCCCAATAAAAATGATGAATGTGTATTACCATATTTAACCTCTAAAAAAATTGCTTAATTTCTCAATATTTCACTCCAATTACTTAAAAAACAAAATTGTTCTTCTTTCCCTAATTAGGCAAAAATATCTTGAAACACAAAGAAAAAATATTTGTTTTAGGGGCATGCATTAAACTAGGGAATATTAAACTACATTCATATTTTTAAACCCCTAGAAAGTAGCAATATTAAACAACATACCTCAATTGTTTGAGAAATCTTAATCATAAATTGAATACTTTTGCTTGGTATCATTGAACTTATCACTAAATTAAACAATGTGTATGCCCTCTTAACTCAAAATAATACTTATAGAATTCAAATTTGTAATTTAGTTTTATTACATCCTTCCCTCTTGAATTTACCCAATGATTTCACTTTATTGGCTTTGGATATTTTTATTTTATTATTTTATTCCCTCTTGGGGTATATAAAGTGATTGTGCTTAACTACCCTATTACTAGGATTATTTAATTATATTTATGCCTAACAAAAATTACCATAAAGCTTATAGATCTACCACAATAATAGATTACATCTCCATCTTGATGGGACATAGGCTTCTATTGACTTGGGCAACATGGTAGGGTTTTGTCACCTATGAAAACATGAGATAATCTATATGAAGAAAAGACATGTATTTCAAAGACTTGACCATTGAGATGTAATAGGTATTTAGTTGATATTTATACCATAGTGTTGTAATATGTTATAATATAACTGTATAGAGTGAAACAAAGGATATAGATTATAGATATACTTGTAAAAACATAGAGAAGAGTGATAGTGTATTAAAGCATACAGAGGTATAGAATAAAGAAATTTTTAGAATTTTAAAGATTGTTGTGTGTGTGTGTAGAGTTAGAGTAGTAAATATCTGTGTACCGTGAATGTGAACAAATAAACTCAAACAACATAACTATATGTAATAAAGTTGCATATTTTATGTCAAAAGTTAATGGTGCCGCATAGACTTTGGTTACAATATAATGTCTAGAGGGAAAAATCCATTAGAGTTTTGGAAGCTAGCATTTACATAATTTAAAGAGTGATGGGAATAAATATTACTTTATTTTTCTACACCAAAACCAAGGGAACTAGTGATTCATTACAAAAGGTAAAAACATCAAGTTTCAAACCATAATAATTGGTCACCTTTGTGGCCTTCGATCTTAAGATAGGATAAGAACACAAAAGGATCAAGACTTAGTATTAAGAAACCAATTAAGTGGAATTTAGAGAAGCTTGAGGTCTTAGAAAACATTGAAACACCTTGGACTAAAAACTTTTGACTACTATTTTAAGACCAAACTTTATTATTTTTGTATAGTTTTGGCCATTAATGTTAGATGAGCTTTGATGCCAATAGACATGAATTTGTAAAAGGGGAAAGATAAAGGTTTTTGAAAAATGTACCACTTTTAATTCATGATATATTTATGGATAAAAGGTTTAAAAAAAATTGAAAATGGTTTCTTTAGGGACCAAACACTTAAGAATGATGTGTGGAAAGAAGGGGGATTTGAAAGAGACATAACTTATTGGAATATTCAGATAAAATGGTTGGGGGAGGTTAAATGAGATGTAGGGGGAATTAAAGGTAGGTGTTTAACCCTAAATCAGATAAGATGATATCCTACCTTGGTGGTATAATAGGGTTAAGAATATAGAAATGACAATGCATAAGGGTGATAATCAGGGTTTTTAGTGGCTTATAAAAAAACCTTGGAAGTTTTTAGGAGAATCAATTTCAAAATGGTGGTGAATCAGTTTGGAAGGTGATTAAATGTCTAAGAGAATCAAGTGATGGAACATGGAAAATCAAAGTTTTATGAATAAAAGAACTTCCCGAAACATAAATATTATTACATATTTGGATTCCTCTCAAAAAGTTATACAATTTAAAAAAAACATCACTGTAATCTAATTCCTATGCAAAAGTTATGGCCTTCAAAAGCTATAAAGCTGATAATGCACTTATAGATGGTTGTCAACATATGCATATGGACGTATGTAAGTGCACTATCAAATCAACAACTTATAGAGGCTATAAATTTTGCATAGAGACTCAGATTATGATGATTTTTGTTTTGAAATTGCATAAATTTTTTATAAGAATCCAAATATGTAATACTATTTAGGTTTTGGATTATTATTGATGTTTTTTTAAGTTGTAGATAACTGACACATAAATGCACATGATCATTTGCATATGTTGATGACCATCTACATTTGCTAACAACTTCTTGCATATGTAGATGGTCATCAGCATATGTAAATGGCTAAGTGTAGATGCAAGAAAACATCTTCATATGTTGATAGCCTGCATATGAAGATGACTATGTGCATATGTAGATGGCCATTGGCATATACAAATGACCACTTGCATATGCAAACAAATGTCAACATATGTAGATGACCACCTACATATATAGATAGCCATCAAAATATGTAGATGACCATCTATATATGAAGACAATCATCAACATATGCAGATGATCATTTGAATGTGTAATTTCAACTCGCTAGCTATAGATAGTTGACAGGAGATGTATATGATTGACACCGAATGCAAGCATTAGAATAACATGTGAGGTGAATGTACCTAGATTACCTTTTGAGGTACTAGAGAAAGCATTATATAAATGCAATTTATTTTAAATAGTAGGTGAGATGACCCTAAAAATTAACTTATAGCCTAAAAATTTAGGTGATTCCATGCTATTCAATACCCCAAAAATTTCCAAATGTGAATTTTTAAAACCTGAATATTTGTGAATCAACAAAAAATCACCACTAAAATTTTGACTGGTGATAATTAGATCTATAATAGGCCAATTACATGTTAAACTCAAATAGAAACATACATTGAATTTATTATACTATGTATAGGCTAAATATAAAACTCAAAAGTAAGTTATGCATGAAAATGACAAAGAAGTAACATACCTAGTTGGTTCTAATGCTAACATAGTATTGGATATGGAAGAGACAAAAATTAATCTAGGAAGAGATTCTAGAATAGTCATCAGATTCTCGATCTGATGCTTCTGATGCTATGGACACTACCATTAGCCTAGGATAGTTATGTTCACTACTATCTAGATTCAATGCAAGTGCCCTATATGGAATACTTATTAGAAAAGAATATGACCACCTAGATGCTTTTGGATTTGATTTCACCTTCACTTTGGTGCATGCATATCTGGGTCATTACTGTTACTCCTCATGAAATTATAAAACCCTAGTTATTCATATTCATAGCGACATTCAGGGAAAATGGGTTAGTGGTCATATGGTGTTAAGCTACTCCAAAGACCCTACTATCAATTGGCACTGCCTACATAGTCAATACTCTAGAAGAGGGCCTCAGACTAATTTAGTTCTCTCTTATGTGTTGGTTTGTGTGTGAATCATATAATATATGGAAAGTAAGTACAATAGTGACCTAACTTATAACTTATAAATTAGGCTCTTGGGCTGCTCCTTTAGTACTTCAAACCTATAGATGTGTTGTACCTATGATTGGTATGGAAATAGGGAAGCTTTATTCAATTTAATGCTTGATAGAGTGTTTTTCATAAGTTGCCTTGGTCTCTCTTGGTATTTTCTAAGGTAAGGAATGAATGAGGGTCGATCTTGTATTTATATCAATCCCTTTAGATAAGTAAATCAAATTAAATCACTTATGCTAACCATTCGAACACATTTCATTTATAAAATGGATGACTTTAGGTCATAGACATTTGTTAAGATCAGGACACTAATGTCAATGCTAGTGTTTATCCAAAACGTTAGTGTCCAAGGAGTAGGAAAGTAGGTATAAGTTAAAAACTTGCAGAGATGGAAGATAAGTAAATTTTAAGAATTTTAGGTAAGATATAAGTCCTATGTCATCAACATAAGACTATTCAGACTAAAAGATATAGGCCAAGGGGCACAAGAAAGAGTATATGCAAGACTTATAGAAGTGGGAAAGGGCCCAAAAATGAAAGGAATATCCAAGATCTGAGTTTTCCAAGTGTAAAATACTGAAGTGTTAATAATCCATAAATATGCACATTTGCCACCCTTTAATATACTATTGAAATTTATAGTTTAAATTAAAGAAATACATACCTAGGTGTGTAGAACATGTCTTGTCTTTGCTTTTGCCCAACTTTAGTGCTTTGTTAGTTATTGACCAGCAACCAAAAACATGCTACAATATATAATCAGTGCATATAATTTGGGATTGAAATTAATTGAAATAAATTAGAATTGAAAGAGTATAGTTTAGAAGTACACATATGTGTCGATGTAATCATCTTTCTTATTGGAAAGTTATTTATAAAAAGATGTATCATTGTAAGGATTTGAAACTAAGATTAGGACAAAAATAGATAAATCTTGAAAGTGTATATATCTAAGGATATATATATATATATATATATATATATATATATATATATATATATATATATATATAGAGAGAGAGAGAGAGAGAGAGAGAGGCACATGCCTCCAACTTTGGATCAAAAGTGAGTTTCCACTTGGCAGTTGAGGTTAGCTCAATTGTGCAACCCAATGATAGTTATAACCTAGTGAGTGTGAGTGAACCAAGTCACACACACTATCAAACTGGTGAGGTTGGATGAAACTATCAAGTCCAACCTAAAAACTTGGTAAGATTAAATTATTTTATCACCTTAACCATACCAAAAAGTGAACCAAATACTATAGTAGATTAGTTTAATAAATTTCATAAAAGTCTATGGGGTATGAGTACAAAAAAGTCTATGATGTGGTAATAGTCCATAAGAGAGTTTTGGAATCTAAAATTTATTTGGATTTTTCAATATTAAGCACACATTGTACATCATATGCACCTTAGATATGTATCATGCTAAAACTATGTATAATAATGGTACCAATGTATAAAATTATGCTACAACTATGACTTTGAATCATATAAATATGTGCTTTGGCCAATTCATTAAATGATGTAAGTGCAGATAACATGATTAGAAAGCATGCCCCCACTACATATGGATAAATTAGATGACTGATATAAGTACTAATGTGGAGAACATGTTTCTAAAACATGACCCCAATGTAATATGTAGATACTAAATACTAAATAGGTTTGGATAACATGCTTCTAAAGCATGACCCCACTGAATATAAGAACTATAAATGTGTGGAATCCATGCCCATATGACATGCTCCCATTGAAGCTAAAATTTGATATAATTACCATATACTGCATGAGTGTAGAAAACATGCTTCCAAAGTATTTTATTATTCTGGAAAACTAATGTTTAGTTCCTAAAAAATAAAGGGTTTAGAGTAAGGTGGAAAATCCAATCAAATATAGTAAAATACAATCTTTGGTCAATTTAATCAAATTAATTTCATATGGAAAGAAATAAACTTATCTAGAAAAATAGGCTAAAACGAATGATTCAAGGGTTGAAAACTATTGCATAGGACTAGGAAGATGTCATGAATCTAGATCTATCTTTTGTTTGGTGAAAGGATAGGAGCATTGAAAATAGGACATCTCAGGGTTTGGTGCTATAGTCTAGGTCCTGCAACTAGTATCCAAACTAGTCATAGAGGTCTGAGTTTTTTGGGGTTTACTTGTTATCCCTTTATTAGTTTGCCTATGAAATTTTAGATATTAAATATTGATGGATATCCTTGTAGAGCTATTTTAATCTCTAATCCTGGGTTTATCTAAACACACAAAACAACAAATATAAAAAGGAGGAAAATCTGGGTTAGGGTAGGAATGATTGCATGATCTAGAACCCCTGTTGTCTTGATTATTGCCTATATTAACCCTCAAGATAGGGTCTCAAATAAAATGTAGTCCTCCCTTAGGGAACATGCATAATCAACATGCATGGTAGATGCAAGAATGACTTTCACCTAGGCCCTTCCTTGATCAATCATGCAAATCTATAAGTGATGCAAAATGATAAGCTATTCTATTAACTAATTTTTAATTATGTACTATGCCAAATTAGTAAGTGCTAAATATAAAATGCCTTGTGAAGTCCTTTATATAAAATACTCTTTGTTTTAAATTTGGGAACTTTATTCACATTTGATCGACCTTATAAAGACAAAAAAAAATTTAAGGATGAAGCTAAAAAAGTTTTAAGACTCATTGAGTGAGACAAAATGACCATTGGGACTCAGAATATAGTTGGATAGGAGTGTTGGAAATGGTACACCCTAGGGTCTAGTGCTATAGTCCAACCCCAATTCTCCTATCCTATAGGCTTGGGACTCAGGGTTATGAAACTAGCATGTGAAATAGAGTTTGGCTGAGCTAGAATGGCCATTTGGAAGCCTATAGATAACTGGTAATAAGCAAAAGGGTGACTCAAGCATGAAATAAAACCATTATAAGTAAAATAAAAGACATGGCTAAATGTGAATAAGGCTCATATTCTCCAATCAAAATATCCTATGAAAGGATTATGAAAAGACATGATATGTGTGGTTGCTTGACCAATTTAGGGTGTATACATTTCCCCCCCTTTTATTCTAGTGATGAAATGAAATGAATTACTAGAGTAAAAGAAAGAAAAGAAAATGCATACTTGAACTTACCTACATAGAGATAAATGCACTACAAAGGGTCCAACTCACTTCCTAGCCAAACAAGTGGATGGAGAGCCAAATAATACCTGGAGAAAGAAAGAATCCCTAAAATGGATGACCCTTGTACTAAATTTGAAAGTGGACTAAATGTAATCATGGAGAAGGAGGGAAATGTTTGCCCCCTATGCTGAATCTAGCTAAAAATGAGAAATGATTAGAGGTCCAAAACCAATGTCTATCCTTTATGCCACATAAAATCATGTAGTATGGAATATGTGTATAGAATCTATATATTGTGAAGAGAAAAATATATCATGCCCCCACTTTGAATATATGAATTAGAACTAATAAATTCTTAGAGGACTAAAACCATTATCTGTCCTCTGTCTCGCATAAACTTGTGTAGTCTAGGTTTATGTAATATAATGGACCAACCAATGTAGATGACTGTGCAATCCACCTGGTGATAACCTAGGTAAAAATGAGTGTAATTTGAAACTCTAGTCAATGTGTAAGAAGACAATGGCATGTTTTGCCATTCCATCTGTATAATCTTGGATGATGAAGAACATGAACATTTGTACCATGCCCCCAAATCTGGTATGTGAATGATGCATATGTATAATCTAGTAATCTTTATAACCACATGTGATATGACCTATCATGCCATGTCCCATGTGAAAAACTAGAGATCAAAACACTGTGCTCTTTACTATGGATATAATCTGCTATTGGCCCTGTAACTATGTCATGCTATATGAAGTTGAATGCATGAGATGTGTAGTAATGTATATTCCCCTAAATCTAGTATCTAAGTCTGAATCTATTTGAAGTCATTGTGAATCCATATAATATAAACCAGTATATCTTAATAGTCTATGTAATTCTAAGTTGAAATAACTATGGATCCACATGATCTAAACCACTGTATCTAAATATCCTATGTATCTATAAATTGAAGGTGTATCCCCCTAAATATCTTAAATCATGTTGAGTGACATGTGTAATTTGAATCAATATATATTTTGACTGATCTGAGATGAATCTGATAATCTAAATACTGGAGGTGTAATAACCATGGTGTATCCACCTATGAGAGTGGATGGGTATGTTGGGTAAGTGTAGAAATAGGAATAGTAGCAATGATGCCCCGCTTTTGGGGAGAGGGATGAAATTTGTGATAGAGGAGGTCAAGACAAAAGTGATGACTAGTGGTGTATGTAGAAACAAGGTTGGATTATTGTGAATAACTTGAGAGGTTGTTTGATTGATTAGACTGCATTTTTTGAAAGTGGAACAAGTTTTGATTGTTGATAATCATGGTGTGTGTCTGAGTATAAAATAAATATAGATATGTGTGTTTTATAGTAGGTAATTAAAGTAGTAAGAGATAAAAGATGGTGTGATCTTTAAGGTATCTTTATCAGGATTCCATTGAAAGAAATGGTTTGAAAATTGGAGTTATGGGGTTCATGTTATAGGTGAAATGGTATTTTACTTTGATTGAGAAAGTTGGGTAATATAGGAAGTTGGATTGATTCTCAATTCATTTGTGTATTGGCTAGGTTCAGATTTGGATCTCTAGAGTAGGAGATATGCTAAGGATATGAACACTATTATGATCCAATTTGAGTAGTTGGCAGCCCAGGTTCAGGTTGGTGATGATGTTACCCTGGTAAGTAGATAAAACATTTGATTTTTGTCTATTTCAAAGCTTGTTTTTGATGTTTTAAACTTTATAAAGTGTCATAGGAAAAATTTCACTAGTTCGAGCACTCCTATCCTTCATCCAGTTCTATTGTCTAGGTTCTTATGCTCCTATCTAGGTTGTAGCACTACTATCCAATGTTATCATCTTGTACCCAACACCAGTATCTTGCATGCATGATTTTTTGAGCTGTTGCTTTGTTAGTTACTATTGGTTTTGCTTCGCTTGTGATTTGGCATTGTGGACTGATGTATATGCTATTTTTTGGTGTTTTTAGGGTGAGGTGTAGATGAGAGAGTTTTATAAGGGTCAGGTGATAGAGACATTAATACTATTACCATTGTTTACTGATGAAAGAGCTATCATAGATAGGGTAGGATTAGGTTATGTGTGTGACCTAGGCATAGTACAATGGGATAGATATTTGATTACCACCTTATTTGTCAGGTGGAATGAAAATATATGTACTTTTTAGCTTCATACAGGGGAGATTATTGTGATTTGGAGGATATGTATCACATTTTGAATTTGCTAGTTAGTGGATGGGATGTGACATTGTAAGATGACATGGGTGCTGATGTTATTAATTGTGCATCCTTATATTTTACTCGTGTGACTTAGGTATACATCAAAGAGCTAATGATAGTGATGTGTTACTACTAGTTATAGTAAAATATAGTGTTCTATGTTTGTATAAGTGGTTGGCTATGTTGTTGGTCTCATTTGTTGTTTTGGATGGGAGTGGAGTGTCCATTGCATATAGGATGCATAGGATTGTTCGTAGTGTTGAGGTATACAACACTAAGTTATCATGGGGTATGACTATGCTTTCCCACCTATATAGGGATCTATATAGGTTTATATAGGAGGAATTTAGTGGTATATTAAGTGTAGTGATGCTATTGCATTATTGGGCTTATGAGCACATAGCAATTGTGCAACTAATAGGATTATCAAGGGAGAGGTGGGCACCTCCACAACCATTTGGGGAGTGGTGGATGAGTACATTAGCTATCCGATCTCTAGGTATGGATCATTATAGATGGGTTCTAGATAGAATCATGGCTATTTACATTATATAGAGGCCTTGCAAAGGATTTCTTAGGTGGGCTGAGGATGGAGTGTAGTTATGGTATATGAGGGTTAGTTATTGGATACATGACCACTAGGTTGGAGTGTACGATAACTTTTAGTATGAGTGCATGAATAGATATCTTGGGGTACCATAGGATGTTACCCTATCAAAATGGGTGTGGGTGAGGAGTGCACAAGCACTAGCAATGGTAGGAGCTTGTGCAATGCCTATTAAGGTTGAGCTAGCACCGTTACCTTTAGATGCATGGGATGCAGCTATAGACATTCCTAATGTGGATGATGTTAGATGTACAGATGCATATACTTCATGGTATATGAGGCATATTTGGGTTCCATTATATCCTATTTATGGGGGGATGATCTCGAGTATGAGGATCTTGTATCGATCTAGATGATGGGAGGTAAATAGTGATTATATTTGAATTATGAATAAAATTGTGCTTTTTGTTTGATTTGAAAGTGTATATCTAATGTAGTGTTGTACTTTGTGTATAAGTGGAGTGGGAGGTGCTCAAGATGAGGCACACATTGGGGTGGGGAGTGGAGATGATGACTATTAGGAGACCATCATTGTGTTTACACTTTAAGAGCTCAGATGACATGTTCCTGATGATGCGATGGAGGAGGGATTGATAGAGTGAGCGATGGTTATGGCTTGTATTCATGATCATTTATTTTATAGGGTTGTTATAGTGATGTTTTCATATATTAGAGTAGTGGGAGAGAGATATGAGTTGAGGGCTGAGCTAGATAAACATAGGATGCCTCCACCTGATTATGGTTTAGTTAGCACTAGGATCATGGATGAGTACATAGACCTTCAAAGGTGGTATACGAACTTGCATGAGGATCATGGTCAACTATTAGAGTGAGAGAGTCATCGTAAGAGGCATTTGGGAGCTCAAGGAGGTGTAGAGCCATTGAGTGCTAGAGTGGATTATGGGACTAGTACTAGAGGAGAGAGTGAGATTGAGAGTGAGGGTTTGATGCCCATTTATGATTGATTATATTTGATGTGATGTACATGTTTTGAAAACTAATTAAATATATGGATGTTGGTTTGATTTTGGATTTAGGTGTATTGTGTTATGGATTTTGGAATAGATTGGTATATTTATTGCAAATAGTTAATTAGAAATAATTGATTTGACATTGATGTTGAGGTTGCATATGTTTTGGTAAAATCATATTTGGGATATTTGATTTGATTGTTGTTGATAAGTGTGATGTTAGTTTTAATTTTTAATCATATGTAACTAAAGAACTTTATTTGTTTTTTAAATTTTTAAATTGATTTGGTAAAGTGAATTATTTCAAGATTGGAAAAAATAGGATATTGGTAAGGTTAGGATTTGGATAATGTGGTTTGGCTTAGGGATGGTTGTTTGGAACTAGGAATGTTAGTTTATTATTAAAAGGGGATATAAGAGAGAATTTTTTGCTCAATTTATTGAGAGTGGATCAATAATTCAAAGGCTAGCCCTTTGGCTCCACCATTGCCCACTAGGTAAAGCTATGTAATCATGCATGTGCTAATCAATGCTTGAGCTATGTGTCCAATCCATCTAAGTAGGTGGATCAAGAATACAAAGGATATCCTTTTGGATCCATCATTTCCAAACGAAGTGAAGCTATGAACTAAGATCTATATGAATGTGTGTCATATCACTCTGTGTTGTATCACAATCTAAATCCTAGTGGCCAACTGAACAAGTGTCCATACTGCTCATACTATGTAGGAACTTATGATGTATCTGATACTATCGTCTATGCACTAACTATAGTTTTTCATGGAGACTCTACCAAATGTAACCTTACAAGATGTGAAATTGAAACTATGTGCTATGAATATGGCTCATCTATCTACAATCATAGTGGATTGTTGTGTGAAATAACACCTTGTGGCTTCTGCTATGATGCATATAACTGAGTAATAGATCAATTTGGAACTATAACCTATGATGGGGGCTCATATAATATCAATTATAGAAAGTTTCTATGTGAAATGGGTCCCTATAATCTTGGCCATAATGAATATCTCGCTAGAGCAATTCTCTATGATGTGGGTTCATCTAATCTTAACCATAATGGGTTGCTACATGAGATAGGACCTAGAAAACTTGGTCATAGTGAATATCTCTCTTGAGAAATACTCTATTTTGGTGCTTATTATTGTGATAGATATGTCTATGGAACTTCACTATGTACTCCTAAAATTACAGTGTTATATGTAGGTTACTCTCACTATACTAGTTTCCAAACCTCCTGAATAGGTGGAATAGGAGATCTCCTGTGAAGCTCTATCCTAGAGCCCACATTACTCTCATGATGAGTGACTGATGATTCCTCTAAAGGAATGTCCTAGGATGACTTAGTCATAGAAGAATGAGGTTTATGGTTCTATGATGGAGGAGATCTCATTACCCCCTATGTGAATGATATGATGTCATCATCAACATGTCTATTAATGCAATCCTTGAGTCCATAACAATCATTATCTCTATGTCCACATAAATTATGGTAGTTACAAAAGGGTCGATGTGGTTGTCTATGTAAGAGATGTGGATCTCATAAATGAGTAAAAGGTAATGTGATTAACCTCCTATCTAGTAGTGTTGATAATATGACACATGGGCTATCCCACTTTGAATCAAATTGTAATGGTGCCTTGTTGTTGTTATCTATAGTGCATACTATAGGTTGTGATATAGAAACTAGCTCTCTATTCTTAAATGGTTGATTTTTTGGTTGAGGTCTCCTATCTTTTTTAGGACATGGTGGATGCTATGTGATAAGAGCTATAGATGGAGGCACTACTATGAAATCTAGAGTAATTTGATAAACTTAATCTACCTCAATCAATCCCAATTTGTTTTCTAAGGCTAGAAATATATAACAAAAGTGCCTAAAAGAGGACTCTATTTGATATAATAGATGTTTGAGGAGAGGTTGATGAATCCCCTTAATAAAGATATGTTAAATCTCTAAATCTATTGGTTTATAGATCAATCTTAACATGTGCATCTTGAATCATAAGATTCAATCACTAACTAGATCTCAAGTATTATAATGAAATGTGGCAAGTTTCTCAAATGTAACATGAGGACCCATGTTTTCTATGTAATATCTGATAAATTTCTCCTCTAAGTCATCATATGTGTGTAAGGAACCAATATGTAGTAGATGAAATAACCAATTTTGTGACTCCCCCACTAATGTTTGCTAGAACAATTTGAGTAGAATCAAAAGACTCACATGAAATGGCAAAGCATTTTAAAAGGCTTTAAGGTGTACAAATGGATCTCCATTTCCATCAAAGTGAGGCAATGATGGTATCT